>JAABLK010000743.1:0-17853 GCA_012295415.1 Phytophthora chlamydospora | reverse complement strand
GCCAACGCCGACGGCGCACGCGGCGGCTGTCCAAGAACTGCCACACGCTGAGCAAGCTCGGGCCGGCGAACGCGCACTTCCTGCGCGTGCAGAGCTCGACGCCGGGCCCCAACCAGACGCAGCACCGACGTGAGCAATTGGCGCGGCAGGAGATGCAGCGCATGCGGCAGCAGATCGCGGCTCTGGAGCGGCGACAGACACTGCTGTCCATGTTGCACCTCGCGCGCCGCGCGAACGCCGCGCAGCTCGTGTCCGACAAGGTGCACGCCTACTACCAGAGCTTCTCGCACGGGTACAACCCGACCCGGGACGACGCGTGGCATACCGAGGCGCTGTTGCGTAGCATGATGCTGCCGGACGTCGAGTCGCCGGCCTTCCGCGACCTCGACACGTTCCTCGTGCAATGGCACAACTACTCGCGCTACCATGCCGAGATGACGCTGCACTGCGAACAGATCCAGCCGCTGGAGAGCGACGACCCGGACGTGTACACCGTGCAGTGCGTCGGTCGCTCGACACTTCGCATCTCGCGCGACACCATCAAGCATTTCTTCCAGCCTCTGTTGGCTGACGAAGACATGGTGCAGCGCCTTGTGGGCAAGACCTACGACTTCCCCTTCGTGTCGCGCTTCCACTTCAACTCGAGCGGCCGGGTGTTCAAGTTCGAGCCGCGAGCCGAGTTGGCGTCGGGGCTCTTTGATCTGGTCGTGGATCCCTTCTCCACCGTGCGCATGCTCGGCGCCTCCAAACTGTCCGACGACGGCTGTCTGCACGCCTACTCGAACCAAGACGCCCCAGCGAGGACTGGTCCATTGTCGATGTGATCGTCGAGAAAGCCAAGAAAATAAAATGGTGTAGGAATTGTATTCGTTTAGTTCTCGTTTGCATTGACGCGCTGCACTCGTCGAGTGTTTCTGGGGGATCGCGAAGAAACGATCTTCAGGTGGAGCAACCCAACGAGCCATCCTACTTTTCCTCCACTCAAGTCAACCGTGGCGAGCCTTTTCCTGAAAGTTCCTGCCAGTTGGACGAGCCCTCCAAGCTACAACGGCAGCGAAAGCCCCTTTTGGCCTTGTTCTCACGCCACGCTCACTCTCGAAGCTTCCCCCACGGCACGCGTTGCCGCAATCCGCCATGCGCTTCCTCCATCTTCTCGTTGTTTCAAGTCTTGCTGCCTCTGCAATCGCGACTACTGACGGAGTGAAAAACGAGAAGCGTGCACTGGATCAAGTCCACGAAGTAGGAGCGACAACGGACCAAGAGCTCGACAAGGACTTTAAACCACGCCTCCTTCGCCACCACCGCAGCGACGACGACGACGATGATGATGATGACTAAGTGGCTGGTAGCGGGCAGCCCAGGAACCTGGAGACGACGATTTTAACGATTGAAAATGGAACTCTTTAGCATCTTTCATCAACTTTTTCTGTGCTGCCCATTGATCAGGAGATAATATGGCAGTGCTGGCCCTCAGAGTCGGTGAGCTTCTGAACCGCGTCCGGCAGGACACCGCCATTTGAGTTGACTGGGTCAAAATCATTCTCCTGGAGCTCTCTGCAGCGTAAAAACAACAAGTTGTTAGTTTGCGGCTTCGCAGCAAATGCCTCCCGCGTAACTCACAGGAACTCGAGCTTCGTCAGTTCCGCCAGTGATGATGGAACAGGACCCACGAGGTGGTTGCGATCGAGGCGCAGCATGCGCAGTGCGGTGAGCAGCGACAAGGTGTCAGGTACGTAACCTGTTAAGAAGTTGGAGCTTAGGTCCCTGCAAGAAGCCCATAGTTAGTTTCCATGCGTGGACAGAGATGCTCCTAAACGAAGACGAACAACACACAGCTCTTGCAGTCCACTGAGGTCCTTGCGAGGAAACTCCGGGGGCAGAACTCCCACGAGGTTGTTGTTGGCCAGTCGACTAAAGGCAAAACCACGAATGAGCCTCTCGACGCAGCCAGTCTGTCCCCGATTTCACTCACATGGACCGGATGCGGCCAGTGCGATCGCACACAATCCCGTACCACTAGAGAAAGTAACTCAACCAGGCCGCGTTAGAGGAGGTTTAGTGCACTGCAGACAAGCAAGTTTTTTTCACGTACATTGTCGAGACACGGGTCGCTGTGTTCGTTCTGAACGTCCCATTGCGCGGCCCAGCGCCGGCCGTTCGTGGCCCAGTAGAGTAACTTGAGTGCACCACGCTCGTTCCTGGTGATAGCAGATACCGCTGTCGCCCACAGCAGCAGCAACAACGTCACGGCCGTCTTCATCCTTCAAGCAACTTCAACAATGGCATGATGGCTACATATAGACACGTACTTTGTCCGCCAGTGACGGTACCACTCCACCAAATCGCTTCATCGCGAGGAGCTCGACGCCATCGAGATGCTGTTGGAGAAGCCTGAGGACGTCAAGCACGAGAACTCGTCGGGCACCGGTACGTGTGCATTTTGTTCCCAAGATACTTGCGCGGCTGATGCCGTTCTCACGATGCTCTGATTCACTGTATCTGACGAGTTTTGACCGTGTGTCTACGACCCCATTTCAGTCTGCGCCATCTACGGCGTGGACGCGCACCCGACGCTGCGGCTGTTTGCGACGGCAGGTGGAGACAACAGCGTCAAGATCTGGTCATTGCAGCCGCCTGAAGACGGAGGTGTCGCCACCTTCGAGCTGCTGGCCACGCTGGCCAACCATCAACAGGCTGTTAACTGCGTGCGCTGGGCGGGCCACGGCCGCTACTTGGCCTCAGGCTCAGACGACCAGCTGGTGTTGCTGTACGAGCTGCAGGCGGGCGCTCCGGCTCCCGTACCTTTCGGCTCCAATGCGAGGCCTAATAAGCAGAACTGGGTGCGATGCGCCACGCTCGAGAGGCACACGATGGGTAGGATGACGCCCTGCTGCCTCAATGGCAATGACAGACTAATGATGCTGGTATTGACGTTGATAGCTGTGGTGCTTTGGCTGTAGATGTGGCGGACGTGGCCTGGTCTCCGGACGACCGCATGCTGGCGACGTGCAGTATTGACAACACCATCCTCATCTGGGATGTGAGTGCGGGCGGACTCAATGAGGTCATGACGCAGCCACTGCAAACGCTCACGGGACATAACGGCTGGGTCAAGGGCGTGGCGTGGGATCCCGTTGGCAAGGTACAGTGACGAGAGGACAATGAGGCTGCGTGGCTGAACAACTGATGGACGCTTTGCTTGATTGCTGTAGTACCTGTCGAGTGCTGGTGAAGACAAGACGGTGCGCATGTGGAAAGTGGCCGACTGGCAGGAGTCCGACATCGTGACGGAGCCGTTCGAAGGTTGTGCCTCCACGTCGCACTTCCGTCGCTTGTCGTGGTCTCCTGATGGCTCAGTACTCTGTGCAACCCACGCTTTCAGCTCCAAGAAGAACATCGCTGCACTGCTAAACCGCGGATCGTGGACCAATGACCTCAAGTTTGTGGGCCACCAGGGTGTCGTGACCAGTGCGAGATTTAACCCCAAACTGCTCGGTACGTGGCAAAGTGATGGTCGTTTACTGCAAAAACGCTTTGAGCTGACAAAGTTACTTTCCCCGCAGTAACCAAGGCAGATCCCGAGAAGCAGTTTGCTTGCTGTGCGGTGGGCGGTGAGGATGCCACTGTAAGCATTTGGCTCGCTCATCTAGCACGGCCGTTGGCGGTTATCAAGGACTGCTTTGACTCGTCAGTCACCGATCTGACTTGGTCGAGCTCGCAGTCGCTCCTCCTTGCGTGTTCGCTAGACGGCTCGATCTGCTGTTTTCAATTTGGGGGCGACGAGATCGGTACTCCTATCTCTGATGCCGAGCAAAGCAAGTTGCTCCAGGCAAAGGTACGCTTCGTGGTGCACTGCTTGTTGACCGGTTATCGCCTTGAGTGCTCACTTTTGTGCTTTGTCTGGTGTAAAGTATGGATCCCGAGCTGGTATCACACTTACGTCGACGTTGGTGGAGAACCCAATTCAGTTGCAGGTACAGTAGATGATGTTCATGCGGCACGTGTTGGTGTGGGACGAGGTTACTTACCAACCGATTTGTGTGTGTGTGTGTGTGTAGCTTGAAGAAAAGTCGACAACTTCGCCTCGCTTGGCTGTTAGGCGGAATTCTGAAGCCAGCGCTGTGCCGGTGGTGACCCACACAACTAACACACTCATCCCAAAGAAGAAGAGCAAGCTAGGGACTCAGACACCCAGTGTATCTCAAAGCAGACCCTCAACCGGAGCAGCCAAAAGCGACAAGAAGCGAATCTCGCCGGTGCTTCTGCAGTCGGACGCTCAGTCTGCGGCCAACAACCCAGCCTCGTCGAAGAACAATATTCGCAACATCCTGGGCCCCACAGTCATCTCACCGAAAGCGTCAGACGTCTCACTTTTGGACACTCGGATGGCAGCGACCAGCAGGAATGAGGTTAGCGTCGTCCCTGAGACGATTAACTCAGCCACGCTCAAGGCAACCTCTACACTGAGTCAAAGCGAGAAGAATGGATCAACTGCATCGGTCAACGACGCACCATCGAAGCCGTCGAAGATGGACGTGAAGAAGAACGGGGTGGATGGTGCATCATTGAAGAGGAAACGAGAAAGCGAACGTGCCCCTGCTCAAGCCACTGCCGTCGTTGCCAAGTCACGAGAAGTTGTCGCACGAGTGCCAAGGCTACTGAATGAAAGGTTGGTGTATGTCGGTTTATCACGAGAGGCTGTACTGTGATACTGAATGTTATGGCTCGATATTTGTCAACGCAGTAGTGCAGGCGTCGCCAGCGGAGGCCAATTGCTGCCCGAGTTCCCATTCCGGCTGCAGTTTTCAGTGGAAATTGACACGAGCACACACTCGGGTTCTGTCAGTTCCAGCTCGAACGGCAACGCAAGAAGCGGACTGACATCTTCAAAGGCCGTCGTGGAAGTCACCGTCCACAACCTGAAGAATCCTCAGCCAGAAGAAATCATAGGTGAGCTTCTCGCTGGCTTGGTGTGCTATTAATCATTAACACTCTTGGCCAACTATATGCCAAACAGAGTTAGGACCCGTTTATTCAACGATCAATTGCTCCGAGGGAAGTGAAGTCAAGTGGATCGACCGCATTCCTGGGCGGGCAGTGTGTGCAGTAGGAAACGCGAGCTATTGCGCAGTTGGTGTCCACAATGGAGACCTCCTTGTACTCAATAGCAATGGTCGTCGATTATTCCCGTGCATCGGTGCGTATACAAGCCTGAGGAATATTTCTCCATGCTTGAATGGATGCCTCAAGACTGACACTACATGGGCTTTTTTCTTCTATTGAAAGCGTTGGGTAGCGCCATCTCGGTGATGGAATGCAGCGTCAGCGAGTCGCCCTATTTACTGGTGATCCTGGTGACGGGAGACCTGAAAATCTGGGACCTAGAGGCGAGCAAACTCGTGCTTTCGAGCTCGGTTGACGCAATTACAAATGTACGTTATCTGCAGGAGGATCATTGCTGCCTTCCCTCTGACCTTTATCTGGTTGCCGTGTAGATCACACCAGAAGAGCATCGCAAGCTGACCCTGCTTCGGTGTCAAGTGACGACGAAGGGGATGCCGCTGATAACCTTTGCAGAGTCGAACTCGGAGACGAAGAGCAGCTCCAGTCTGCTGTCGTACACATTCGATACGGCAATGTCTTCGTGGTACGATCACCTGTCTGACAAGCAAATGCAACATTATGTCATTGACGTACTTTTTTTCCTTTTCTGAATGGCGAAGGATGCGAGTGGCGGACGACAGCTTCGTGTTTTCGGACTTTGCGTCCGCTCTTTCGACGGACGCAGTGGCAGTTAAAAGCGTTCCCGTGCGTGCTCATCTCGTTGTTCGTGTGGCATCTACGGGCAACTACGGGGTACTGATCAACTTGCCTTTGTGTACTCAGATTGGCCCATTACGGCGACTCCAAAATGCCTCTGGCTACGGCCGAACACAGAGAGGAATCGCTTCAGCTATGCTCTCAGGCATGTCCGACCCGTTGATGCAGCGCAATGTGACGCGCTCGCACCTCGAGCACCAGGTCGCTGCTGCGGTCGTGCTGAAGAGCTCGGCAGAGTATCGCTACTGGTACGTTTCGATCGCCGGGAATGGCACCAGATAGAAGTGTTTTGTGCTGATTTCTGGAATTTATTCACCATACAACAGGATTCAGGCGTACGCAAGGTTCCTGACGCATGACGAGGACGTGGCTCGGCTGGACGACCTGTGCGCTGAAATGCTGGGGCCCTTTCACGCGTACGTTTGCAGCAGCATTGGCAACAACCCGCGATGTTTTGATGTGTGACGCTAATGCTAAACCTCTGCTGTAGGCCTTCGATGCCTCCGTCCAAGCTGGAAGAAGGCAGCGTGTGGGATCCAATGGTTCTAGTACGTTTTCGTTAGCAATGGCCAACTGCCACCGTTTGCTCCCACGACTGACACGTTGGATTGGTAACAGGACCTCGTGAAACGGGACGTGTTGAAGGCGCACATCCTGCCGACGATCGCGGCGAACCGCGCGTTGCAGCGCGTGGTGGCCAAGTACCAGCTCATGCTGAGCGACATCGAGGCCCGCGAAAAGGACGAGGATGACGAGGCAGAGTCTTAGCAACGCAGTGTCGGGTAGGTAGCTGCACCCAATCAGCGCTGCTCTAATGAAACGAGGCTGTTGCTTGCGCCGCCCTGCGTGTTCTTGCAGTGTTCAGCGCCCACGACTAGCGCCGCGAGGCCCAGTTCCGTCCGGTTGCAGACGCTGTTCCGCCCCAGCTTAAGAAGCCGGAAGGAGCGTTTCGTTCATGAAGCAGGCATGAGGCAGCGATCGCTCCTGCGGTTGCGGGGCCCTCTGGCTCGCCCGGGCGTCTCGGTGCAGCAAGAGGCACTTGTCGATCTGCGGGCGCCCCGTTGTCCTCACTTACAGCGTCGTTCATGTACCGCGATGCCAAGCGAGGCGGTGCTGTATACGACCATTGCCGCTGTGCACCGACACCGCCGGCCCGTAGTCGACGCGCTAACCGATCCCGGAGAGTTTGTGGCCCCCGCAGCAGCTGAAGTGACTCGCCGGATTCTGCCTCCGTGTCTCTGGCAGCCGATCTCGAGCGGTGCTTGGGCCCAGGTCCACATCTGCGTCGAGCTCGATCAACACACTTCGGAGGCGCGCTTCCGCATCGTGGTGTGGATCTTGGAGTCTGGAGTTATCGTTCTGAACGACGTCCTTGGCGCGGCTGGTTGCCGCTGGTGGCGAAGCGCGTGCGATGATCCGGCGCTGCGGCGACTCACAGGGGTGGACGCCCACACTTACGGGTTCCAGTTTCGTTCCGGGGCGAAAGCCGTCGAGTGCTCTCGCATCGTTGACCACATACTTAACGTTCCGGGTTGGGACTGGAGGAACTTGTAGCCTGATCATTGGGTTTCCGCCTTGTAACACGTGTGCTTGCTGTCGTGCAGGAGTTCTCAAGGTCGTGAAAAAGATGATGCGAGCCAGCGTTGATCTACAGAGCGTACGTATGAGGCTTTACTAGTGCGATCTAGTTACCATTGCTCTGACCTCGTTGTAGCTTGTCATGGCATGGCAAGGTTTCGGACTGCATTCGATCCATTACCCGTCCCGACCACCCCGTATTTACTCGGAGACAATGCCTGCATCCCCTTCCTCATCGTGCTCTGAGCCAAGGGCTGATCAACGGACTATGTATCCTAAAGAACTAGATGTAAGTTTGCGGCAGCCTGGAGAGCAGCAACAGATCAGAGCAGATGAAGGAGCTTCACAGATTGCAACGACGGGTAGTGCTGCCTCGCCCAAGGAAGCAGTGAACCCCGGACCAGAGAATGATCCATCAATTGCAGCACAAGAAGGAACCGACAACCAAGTGGACGAGCTAGCACGTCAAATGCCGACCTCACCTGTCGCTCTTCTGGAAACTGGCGGCGCCATGGATACCGACTCGTGGTTTCCTTCTTTGAAGAAACGATCACGAGGAGAATGGATCAGCCGGCCGTACAAGATTCGGGGGGAGATACACGTCACCTACAACGCTGAGCATGCTCGGTATGAAGGACTGCCGGATGCGTGGCGTACGCTTAACCAGCAGTTCGGCTTGCCGCTCGAAGACGTGGCCAAGCGAGAGGTAGACGGATACGAAACCAAGCTGCCCGCTGTACTGGAAATGATGAAGAACTGCTTTCTGGCACACGATGGAGCTCGAACTGAAGGAGTTTTCCGCTTGGCACCCGACAAGACCGAGTACACGGCAGTGAAGACGTCCATCAACAACGGCTCCTTTGAAGACTGCTCGGACGTCCACATCATGGCCTCGCTCATCAAGGTTTGTAACTAAAGAGTCAAAATGTGGTTACCAGAAGACCTCACGTTTCATCTTCCATGCATCGGCAGGTTTGGTTTCGAGAACTTCCTGTGAGTCTGTTCAACTTGCTTCCAGAGGACAAGATCTCTCGCACTTGCCAGCTCGTGGTAGGGCGTTTTGATGCACGCGCGAGAGCTTGCCAGGAACTGAGTGTCATTGGTTTCATAGGACCCGGAGCCCAAGGAAGTGTTGCGAGCCCTGACGACGTTGCCATCGCTGCACCAAAACGTGGTGCTGTGGTTGCTTGACCTGATGAATGAAGTTGTGAAGTACGAGCGCCACAACAAGATGACCGCCAAAAGCATGGGTGCGTCGTCGAATATCTCGTGGAAGTTGCTCGAAAGGCTGACGTTCTCTGTTGTCTCAGCTATCGTCATGGCGCCCAACCTGCTTCATGTCAAGAGCTCTGACGCTGCGTTTGTCGTCGCGGCGTACCGACAAGTTGCCGAGTTCGTGCAGTTGCTGCTACATGCTCGACTGGAACAAACCTCATGACAACCAAGCTTTGTAGGCGTAAGGCTGACAAGTTTTTTTTATTGGAATCGGAATAATTTAATAAGCTCCATGGAAAAAGGAATAATGTGCAAGCAAAAAGAAGGGAGACTATCGAGACATCTATCCGAGAAAGGGGCTGGGCTGCTACGTCTGGTCTACACGAGGCAGCCGTACTCGGGTGAGATGTGGCGGAAAATGTCGTCCTCCAGACCTTCGAGGCCACTGGGGGCGGTCAAGGCCGACGGGTCCTCGGCGTTGGAGCTGCTGGCGGGCGCACTCTGCTGTGCCAGGGCGGTGGCTTTTCGCATGGCCATGGTCGGCGACGGCTGCAATGGGAAGAAGTCGTACGAGACGGCGTCGAGCGAGTAGCCGCACGACGGGTGGTCGTTCTCGCCGTAAGCGTCCATGGAGGAGGTGCTGAGGTCGCCGAAGGGGTCGTACAAGGTGTCGAAGACGAATCCGGACTGGGTGGCGATCATCCCGTTCTGGCTAGCGTACTGGGCGTACTGGGCGCGAGTGGACTGCTGCATGTACTCGGCGGCGGCCGCGTTAATGGCCATAGAGCTGCCGAAGAACAAGTTGTCGCGGTGCGGCGAGGAGGCCGAGGCCGAGGACGGCGAGTCCGTGAAGAGGTGCTTGCGCGCCTTGTTCCTGTGTGCGAAGTGCTCGAGGCCGGGGCGCGGGCTCTGCTCGTCAGAGTCCTCGTCCGAGTCGTGGTCGTCGGCGGTGTTACCTCCGTCTTCGAAGAAGTGGGCGGGTAGCATCTGGCCGAACGGGTCGATGCCGTACGTCTCGGGCGAGAGCAGGCGCTTGAGCTGGCTCTGGTAGCCGGCGAACTGGCGCAGTTGCTTGTCCGAGAGCGGCGGGCCCGAGCCGTCCTGTGCCTGCTGCTGGCACTGCTCCAGCTCCTGCAGCGAGCGCTTGAGGCTGCGTACTTTACGGTACGGCCAGTGGCGAATACCGATGGCGCGGCAGCGCTTTTTGAAGGCGGTGGCGCGCACGCCGAACTTCTCGGCCGCCACCTTGAGCGGCAGGTGGAAGTGGCGACTCAGGGCCGCGAAGTTGCACGTGGCCACAGGCAGCGGCGACGCCGAGCCGTCCGAGGCCACGGGCGAGTCGCAGGCCGCGCGCTTCTTGAAGTTGTGGGCGGCCACCTGCATGCGCAGCGACTGCTGCGCCTTGTCGGCGGTGGGCGATTGGAAGTTGAGGTGCATACCTCTCGAGTCGGCGGGCGTGGGCGTGGCCGGCAGCTCCATCTCCATCTTGAACAGCGAGGGCAGTGGGGGAGGCGAAGCTTGACGTGCACTCGGCTCGCGAAATCTGGGAATGAAAGCAGTCCAGTGCAGCTTGCACCTGCTTAGAAACGGAGCTGCTCGCGACCGAAACGGCACGCACGGTTTCTAACGGAGGATCTTCCTCGTCGCCCATCTCCCCGCGCCCTTTCAGGATCGCAGAAAATTTACCACATGTTGGTACATGTGGTAAAATGGCTGTTTGAGCTGCATCTTCCTCGGCAGAACAAACCTTTTGCACGATAGAGCACCAGGTGGGGGTTATCTTTCCCAGATTCGTGCAATGACGATGTACTAGAAGCTGTCCAACATTGTATATCGCACCTTTGACACGGGTGAACTCGTAATACCGATGCTCCACATAGTTGGCGCATGATGGCCTGTGTACTGTGGCCATTTTCTGAAATATGGTGTTGTTGCGCTGCACGCTCGTGAGTTGCAAAAGTGTATTTCGATTTGGAACAGCGCGGATGCCCAAACTCAAGATAGCCCTTCGCAGGGCTGGTCGGTCACTCGAACTTGGCTGGTCTGAATCAAGCTGATTGCCGCTGGACTCGCCATGACACCAACAATGGATGTGCTAGCGTTCTCGAAGCTGCCTGCGAGAAGATTGAGACTGGCGCAGTGCTTGCGGTTTCACGATGTATTTCACACTTGCTCTTCATGCTGGATTCAGAAAACGTCGTAGCTTCTGCCCTTTAGTACATCATATTTTGTGCCACATTAGGGGCTGAAATAAACTATCGGGTACGTTGTCATCACCCTGAAAGTCCTGATCTGCGTTGAAGCATACTGCTGGCGCTAGAACATCCTGCCTGTGCACCCTAGCACCTCAGGTGGCACTGCGTTTAGTTAGAGCCCCCTCTAAAAAGCAATGGTTTGGCAGAAGTCTGCCACAATGGTGCATTCTGACTTCTCGACAGTGCTTCTTCATTTTTCAACTCTTGATTTCTAAGACTGAGAACATCGCTGGAAGGCACCCCATCGCATGTGCGCTAACAAAAAGATGTGCCATGCATTGAAGACGCCCAATTTGCTCCATGCGAATACGAGCGGTAAGAAATTGTAAAAAAAGTGTAGCAAAATTCAAAACAAAAAGTGTACCAACTTTTGTCGTTGTGAAAACCGTTTCGCGCGAATCTTTTTCTGAAACGCCCGTATTTGCCACAAGTTGGTACCTAAAACTGAAACCGAAAATTAGGGTATAGGGGGTATAGTGAAATCAAGCTTAAAATTCCGTAATAGTAATAGTAGTTCGACGTAGAAGATATACACCTGTATAGCTCGTGTATATAGCCCGGGTTTGGGCCCGATACTATCGTGCAGGCCTGGCAGGACTTGGTTCTTCTACGTCGATGATCGGGACGCTGAGCTCGATTTACTGCTGCGGATTACTGCTGCGCCTGCGCTCTTCGGTCAGCGATGCCAATCAATACCGCGTTCTCGCGGTTACCTGTGCTGGGAATATCATACAAATGCGTCAGCGCAAGCGTAAGCGCGGCTTCTTGGCAAAACATGAACTTGCTCACCTCGGACTTTGCTGGCCTCGTGCTAGCAACACTCAATGAATAGTGGCTCGAAACGCTGCCTCCAGCGCATTCCACATCA
The DNA here is from genome assembly GCA_012295415.1 of Phytophthora chlamydospora. Classification (NCBI taxonomy): domain Eukaryota; phylum Oomycota; class Peronosporomycetes; order Peronosporales; family Peronosporaceae; genus Phytophthora; species Phytophthora chlamydospora. The sequence goes on along the minus strand of JAABLK010000743.1, from coordinate 6,117 downwards.
GCCGCGTGTCGTTCGCCGCATCCGCGCTCTTGTAGTCGAGCGTGTCTGCGTTCCACATGCCCACACCGCGCAGTCCGAGCGTGCGTACAAGCTCGTACTTGGCTGTCAGGCTGCGCGGGTTGTCGAACCAGAGCTGCGACCGCGGCCCGTCGTCGGACGGGAGCCACACGAACGGCGTCTGCGTCGTGGGGTCCCATTGCTCGACGAGTCCGAGGCGCCTCACCAGTCGGCGAATATCTGCGTAGTCGACCTGCCCGCCGGCCGCGTCACTGCAAGGGGCACCGAAGAAGGGCACCGGTCGCATCTGGCACCACGGGGCGTCGTCAATGGCCGACTCCACGCACGGATAGCGGTAGCCGTACCACGGCAGCCCGAGCACCAGCTTGTCCGGCGCGACGCCGACCCCAAGCAGGAACTCCTGCAGTCCTTGCTGNGAAATTGTAAAAAAAGTGTAGCAAAATTCAAAACAAAAAGTGTACCAACTTTTGTCGTTGTGAAAACCGTTTCGCGCGAATCTTTTTCTGAAACGCCCGTATTTGCCACAAGTTGGTACCTAAAACTGAAACCGAAAATTAGGGTATAGGGGGTATAGTGAAATCAAGCTTAAAATTCCGTAATAGTAATAGTAGTTCGACGTAGAAGATATACACCTGTATAGCTCGTGTATATAGCCCGGGTTTGGGCCCGATACTATCGTGCAGGCCTGGCAGGACTTGGTTCTTCTACGTCGATGATCGGGACGCTGAGCTCGATTTACTGCTGCGGATTACTGCTGCGCCTGCGCTCTTCGGTCAGCGATGCCAATCAATACCGCGTTCTCGCGGTTACCTGTGCTGGGAATATCATACAAATGCGTCAGCGCAAGCGTAAGCGCGGCTCCAAAGCCCGCTTTCGCTGCTTTATTGTGTGGTGCACACCAATAGAAACGTGGAAAATGACTTCAACTTTGATTGGCTAAAAACGTTTTTTAGTGTGTGTGCCTTCATTTTCGTCGTAAAATACGCGTAAAATACCGAGCCAATCCCTTCAAGCCGCATCAACCTGTCTTCGAGAATCGAAACTCGACACGCATCTTGAGCCCCTCCGAGCCAACGCGCTGTCGCCGGGGTCCAAAATAGAACTGGGAGAATATTACAAAAAATCGCCTTTTTGTACAAAAAATATCAAAACAATCGACGTGTTTTTATATCCTGATATGATTTTAGATGGGTTCCTTTGAACCTTTCAAAGTGGATAAATGGGCCGGATTTGACTCTGAGAGCTGATAATCTCGGGTTCGGCCGAGTTTAGTATCGGCGGAAAAGGGGGACACGGCCCGTGACCCAAGCCTCTGTCGCCACCCTCACGGTGCGTGTTCCGCAGTACATGGGCTGTGATAAACTTGGTGTTTGTATGGAAACCATTAGAAACGTGGAAATTGACTTCAACTGGCAAAACATGAACTTGCTCACCTCGGACTTTGCTGGCCTCGTGCTAGCAACACTCAATGAATAGTGGCTCGAAACGCTGCCTCCAGCGCATTCCACATCAGCCGCGTGTCGTTCGCCGCATCCGCGCTCTTGTAGTCGAGCGTGTCTGCGTTCCACATGCCCACACCGCGCAGTCCGAGCGTGCGTACAAGCTCGTACTTGGCTGTCAGGCTGCGCGGGTTGTCGAACCAGAGCTGCGACCGCGGCCCGTCGTCGGACGGGAGCCACACGAACGGCGTCTGCGTCGTGGGGTCCCATTGCTCGACGAGTCCGAGGCGCCTCACCAGTCGGCGAATATCTGCGTAGTCGACCTGCCCGCCGGCCGCGTCACTGCAAGGGGCACCGAAGAAGGGCACCGGTCGCATCTGGCACCACGGGGCGTCGTCAATGGCCGACTCCACGCACGGATAGCGGTAGCCGTACCACGGCAGCCCGAGCACCAGCTTGTCCGGCGCGACGCCGACCCCAAGCAGGAACTCCTGCAGTCCTTGCTGCACCAGCGCCCAGGGCGAGTTAGCGCCGGCGATGCAGGCATCGTACACTTGGCTGCGCATGTCGTACGACATGACGAACAGAAAATCCGAGGCGGCCGCGAGCTCGCGCCACGGGTAGTAGCGGCCGTCCACGCCACGCGGGGCCCACGGAACGTCGAACGTGACCTGCTCATTTACAAGTCAAGCGTGGCGCAGGCAACGGGTCAGTACGCGAAAGTCGGATACGATCGACCACGCGGAGAACGAGCAAACCTGCGCGTTCTTCGTGAGTGCGTGCTGCTCCAGCTCATGGCGCAACTCGTGCACGAGAACCCCGAGACACTGCGAGGCGGCTCCGTGCATGGGTTTCTCCGTGTCGATGTTGACGCCGTCGGCGTAGTTCTCCACGATCTTCGTGTACGCCATCTGCACGGATAAAATAGAGTCCTACCATGTTAGTTCTTGCTGCGTTTCGCCCCCTCCATCGCTCCACCACTAGTGATGATTCACCGCCGTTCCTACCTTGATCCATTCCTGGCGCGCTGTGACGTTGCACAGCTGCTCCACATCGTCGAAGTTATGCTTAACCACCACCTTCACGCCCTTGCTGTGGGCGTAACAGAGCAGCTCCTTGTCCTCGTTCCAGGCCACCGTCGTGAGCTGGCAGACAAGCTCAGTACCGTAGCAACGAATCCGTTCAGCGATGCGAATCTACCTTTTCCCAGTCGTAGTGTCTCCACCGGTCGTCGGCCGCCACGGAGAAGGCGAAGACCTCCTTGCGCTCGTTCCTCTTGCCGCCAAAGTCGACGGGCAGACACAGCTCGTCGCTGCTGCTTGGGCACGGGCAGGCGCGCAGACGAGCGCGGTCCTCCTGAGTCAGGCCCACCAAGAGTCTCTTCGCGTCGTACACAGGCACCGAGCGGGCATCCCCACTCGTCACTAGCGACCCCAGAAGCACCGCAAGAGCGAGCAACAGCAGCACCATGGTCCGCTCTTGCCCCAAGATCATGCAGCATACCATTTCCAATCGGTTTGAACAGGGGAGAAAAAGATCGCGTCCTTTCGTGCGCAAAAGTATCTTTCGGTGGTCGATCATCGCGTCCCTCCATGGGCAATGCTAGATACGAATCCAGCAACACTGGAGACCATGGCGCGTACCAACAGCGCGCTCATGATGAGCATGGGCACCGTCAGCATGTGGGGTTTTTCGCCCGCCTTCGACGTGTGCAGTGGCTTGCCGGAGTGGAGCAAGAGCGACAGTTGTGCAGCTCCAGCCGGAGACAGCGAGGAGAAGGCGTCGGTGGACCCGATCAACGTGCTGCTGGCGGGGCCTGGTGACGTGCGCCACGTACTGGCGACGATCGCGCGCCGCCGTCGATGGGAGCCAGCGCTGCAGCACCGCCCGGTCCACATCTACCTGTTCGAAAAGGCCATCGAGACGCTCGCACGGGACTTGCTGCTGATCCAGGTGGCGCTCGATACGGAGCTACCGCTACGTCAACGCTGCAACACGTTCCTGGAGATATTTGGGAATGCTCGAGTGCAGGTGAGAGGGCTGCAAAGATTGTTTGCTGTAGAACGGTCGACTCACAAGTATGCTATGGTCTTGCAGGAGAGAACGAGTGTGTACACCGAAGAGCAGGCAAAGCTGCTAATAGACTTCATCTCCAACGACCGTGGACGGCTTGCCGACCTGGTGGATATTTCGCACCTGAAGATGCGCACGCACGACGACCTCATCGACTCGTTCCGAAGCTGGTTCCAGAAAGTCAAGTTTGATGGTAAGCGCTGTGAAGTTGAAGTCGGTCTGTCCATGCTTGTCGCCAATTAATTGACTTTCCTGCAGTTGACAGTCTCCGAGATCATCGCCTTCGCCACTACTACGAAACTCGCTACGACTACCGGGACAACCTCATCGACTGGGATTACACCGTAAGCCACTTAGCCTCTTGTCAGAGCTTTTCTAGTGCCACGAAAAGCTAATACAGTGGTGCAACAGATGAAACTCAAGAAGGTCGAGAACGCCAGTGTGATTCACATCCGCCAGTACCGTGACTGGAGAAACTCTGGTGTGGCGTTCGAGTTCGGCGATCAAACCTACTCTGTGCCGAACCGCACAATGGCAGCGTACACGGAGGTAGGTGATAAGGGTATTCGTCGCAGTGGACACAGCAGCCTACGTTGTCTGACCACCGCATTGCTTCCCCTGTCGAAAGGCGAAGAAGAAGCACCATGGATCTGTGCTCTGTAGAGGATTGTGGACAGACATTATCGTGAGCCCATACATTTCGTTCGGCGTTCACTGTGAGAAGACCAACAAGTTCGCGGAGCAGCTATTCGAGATTCACAACAAGGGCACAGGCGTCGAGCAGAACCGTCACGTACGTACAGATTCGATATGCTATTCCAAAATCCTATGTGGTTGCCTAACATTCTTCGCTTCGTGCGAGCGAGCGAGCAGAACACCGGGGAGGTTGCTGTGTACAATGTGTTGTCATACTTGTACGAGCTCGAGACGGGCAAAACGTATCAGATGGAGAAGGTGAGTTATGATTCCTGCCTTTGACCCACTCTTTTTCCCGTTAACAACAATACTGCCAGGCTCACGACATTTTCAGCGGGATTGGAGACGCAGAGGCGACGAACGTTTGTACCGACAGCAACCAAGCAGCAGAAGCCAAGCCAACACCGCGATTTGAGGAGCTCGATGAGACAACAAACCAGGCGAAGGTGACAGAAGAGTAAGTCTCTCCTTTTCACAAAAGCGCTATGCTAAAGCACTAAAGCTTTCATATGCTTCGCTTTAGGGAGCTCCTCAAGCAGCAAGAAGCAGAAACTGAGGCTCAGCGACGCGCAAAAACGATCAAAGAGTCCTTAGATGGCGTGAAGGTAGACCATCTTCCTATAGACATTTGACCATCGTCTACTAACCTACCTCAATCCGGTCCGTCCTGCAGATCATCCCGCTGACAGGAAACGTGGAGGACTTGTTTACGAAAAAGCGCTACTCCAAACTGTTCGACCACGCCTTCGTTTCGTCGCAGGAGTGCCATACACTGCAACCCCCTGACGATGTGGAGCAGCAAGCGACAGCGACATTCACGAACATCTTAAAGGATGGCGCAGCTGTAGATGTTGAGTCCTCTGTGTAAGTTTAGTTGGCAGCAATTCTATAGCTTGTGTGGTGGAAGTTCTAACCTGTTTGCGGTCGAACAGGTTCATGCTACCCCTCAAAGAGGAGCAACGAGCACTGTACGTGACGAAGTTACAGGAGTGGACGGCACACCACTCCATGAAGCCCACGTTTGCTTTTGGCGGCAAGAAAGAGCCCTCCAACGACGACATGACCGAGATCCGGAACGCAGTGCTGAGATTTCGCTACGATGGTGATAAATAGGTAGCAGTTGGAGACCGTAGCTACCACCCCGACCTCTGTCGCGGGGGCTCAACTTCGCCAGATATTCCATGCATCACCAATCATACGCAAAAGTTTTCCGTCATGATTCATCAGCTCGAGCAGCTCGCGCGTTCTTTTAGCCATGAAAGTGAAAGTACTCATGCTGGTCGGATGTTTTCCATTTCCCAACAGGTACCGTCCTGCATTTGCACTTCTACAGCGAGTCCACAGCATTGAACAGAATCATATGATCGCGCACCTTGTTGGCCACTTCATCCACCCGAAGCGACGGTGTTTCATTGCCTTGCTCAAACGCAGTCCTAATGGTAACACATCACCTCGACATCACAGAGCACACTATGGTACTACTCCGTTCGCTCCCCTTTCAGTCGCCGGCTCTTCCCTTTCTGTTTCTTTGCCTGGTTCCCTCGAGACCGTTGCTTCTTGCGCGAAACAACCACCTTTTGCTCCTTGACATCCTCAGCGAATCGCCTTTTGAACGGACCCGACTCAACCTTCACTCGAGTCGATCACAGGTTACTATGGATTACAGCAAAAATGCCATCTCTACAGAATGCTAGCTAGCTTCCTCAGACGATGACTCGCTCTGCTGCAACCCTGCGAACCGGAGACCCGCCGCGGCGTTGATCGTCAGACGACCGCTGCTTGTGGTGAGTGCACCGGCCCTCGTAATGCCAACTCCTTCTTTTTTGGTCTGAGAAGGATTGGCGGTCAACATCGCTCTTCTTTTCAGAGGAGTCGCTTCCAAATGAATGGA
>JAABLK010000741.1:0-17866 GCA_012295415.1 Phytophthora chlamydospora | reverse complement strand
ATGTAGATCTGCGGCTTGAATTGAATGGCGACAGTCTGGATGGTGGTGTTGGGCGTGGGCTGCGCGAACGGAACGACAGCGTCGTGACTGATGACAGCAGCCTGAGCACTGGTGAGAGTGGCGACAACCGCTGCGGCGATGGCACGGAAGTTCATCCTTACAGGCTTGGATAACACAGGAAGACTGCGTCGGGCGAGGCAAATGTATGAATGTCATAAGCCCCCAGCGGATACGCAGCGCCACCGAGTATCTGAGCAGATTCGGCTCCGTTGTGACGGAAGGCCTTCATTGCCTATCGCGCAGGTGGCGACCAGGAATGAACGAGTGCTTTGACCGCGCAGGTCGACCAGCTGTCAAGGTTCGTCCGCCACAGAACGGACGCGGGATGAAAAGGATGGCACCGTCACAGCTTGCAAGAGGGCAACATCCTTGCCCTCGGAGTTCATCAAGTCCACAGCATTCACGCTTTGCTGTAATACTCACTGCTTTAGCTTGGCACAACAGCCCACTGGATCCCCACGCATCGACGGTCGCTGCTTTGCTGGAGTGCAGTCTCCACACCCGCCGTCGTCATGCGTCATGAGAGCGCGAACGGCATGTCACCGAAGCACTGCATGGGGTTGTACACAAGCAAGCACAGCGCTGCAAAGGTTTACCCACGTCTGCGTGGTTCCGATGACTTCAAGGATACGATCCCGACACATTACTAACAGCGCGATTCGCGAACGCCATTCAAAAAGTATCGATCAGGACGTCACGTTCAAGCTCAACAATCTGGTCAACGACTTGGCGCAGCTCGTCAGCATCTACTCTAGGCGTAGTAGGCGTTGCCGAGCTTGGTCTGGAAATTCGCCTCCTTGAAAGGCACGTTCGCGCTGCCAAAGTCGGTATTCTCCAACGCCGAGCGCGCCGCGTCGGGCAGCTGGTCCCACATGATGAGAGGCTGCGTCTCACCCGCAGTTGACGTAGCGGACAGCGAGTGGTCGATCACCACGTAGCTCGAGGAGTAGTCGATCTTGGCGTTGTTTCCGCTGAAGTACGAGGAACTCGGCGGGTAATACTTGTTGTATCCGCTGTGTGCCGAGGCTGACAGCGCGACGATCTTCGGATTCGCTGCCGCAATGTCGTCAACCCACACAACGCACGCTTCCCAGTCGTGACGGTGGCCCAAACCAGTCAGAGTCTCGTCCTTGGGCATGTACCAAGAGTACATGAAAGCGTAGACCCCTCGGTATTGAACCGCGCGGCCGTAGACTTGAGTGCCGTAGCCGGAGCCCCTGCATTTGGCGCTTTCGCCACCCGTAGGGTTCAAGCCGCCGCTGGTGTTACCGTTCTCGTCGACTGCAGGGTACGGGTGACAGCCATTGCTAATATGGATCTGAGGCTTGTACTTGACAGCGGCGTCCTGCAGGGCGGTGGTTGGTGCAGGCTGCGTGAACGGCACAACTTGGTCGTGCGAGATGACGTCGGCCTTCGTGTACGCGAGGGAGGCAAGAGCAGCGATGAAAATGGAGCGGAGGCTCATCCTGGAGACGTGAGTGTTTGCGAGGCGAAGCGGATTCAGGAATGAAGACCGCAGCGCTCGAAGCACCCGTGAACAGCAGAAGTGTGCAGCCACGTTGCCGACATGTTGCACAAACTGGTTGAGTCAGGGCCAGCGAGTGCCGCGTGAGTCGGTCGCGGTGGCGGTTACCTCTGCCTACAGGACGGAGCAATCTTTGCCCGGACCAGATTCTGTCCGCAGGCATCGGCAGCACATCGTAAGTGGTAAGTGCAAGCGAACAGCAAACTTTGCTGAATCTTTGAGGCTGAGCTCATCAAGACGACCAGGTTAAAGCGCTAGCGCTGCGGCCTCGAAGATTCATATGTACAATAAAGCATGCTGTTTGATTATTTTCACGAGTTGGAAAAGGACATGAAGAGTGCTGCCGCACAACGTACAACTAGGTTACTGGTACCAGGCGCTCGCGAGCTTGGTCTCAAAGTTAGCGTCCTTGAACGGCACGTTGGCGTCGCCGAAGTCCGTGTCTTCCAGCGCTGTCTGGGCGGCGTCCGTGAGCTGGTCCCACATGATGAGGTCCTGCGTCTCGCCGGCGTCCGACGTCATGCGGAAGGCGTGGTTGATCAGCAGTACGCTGTAGTAGTCGATCTTGGCGCTGTTGCCGTCCAAGTTGTCCGAGTCGGGCGGGTAGTACACGGTGTAGCCGCTGTGCGCGGATGTCGAGACCGCGAGGATCTCCGGGCTGGTCGCGGCCGGGTTGTTCAGCCACACGACGATGTGTTCCCAGTCGTGGCGGTGGCCGAAGCCCGAGGCCGGCGAGTCCTTGGGGAAGTACCACGAGTACATGATGGCCCAGACGCCGTTGTACCAGGTCGAGCGCCCGTAGATCTGGCTGCCGTAGCCCGAGCCTTTGCAGCCTGCGCTGGACGACCCCGTCGGGTTGAGACCGCCACTTGTGTTGCCGTCCTCATCGACGGCGGGGTATGGGTGGCAACCGTTCGTGATGTGGAGCTGCGGCTTGAAGTTCACCGCGGCGATCTGCGAGACGGAGGTCGGGGTAGGCTGCGCGAAGGGCACCACGGCGTCGTGGGAGATGACAGCACCGTGCGTGGACGCAAGCGCGACCAGAGCGGCGACAAGGAGATTCTTCAGCATACTGACGAGTGTGGCTTGGTAGCTTGGCGCAAATTGCAGAGTGAGCGTTGAGCTCAAGCGGCTACGTGCATCCCAAGATGTTTGCTGGTCTGCGATTAAAATCCCTTCAATCGATGCTCCCGAGCGATCACTACGACGGACACCTTGTTCATCTGGTCCTTGCGATGTGTTATGCATCCTTCCTCTACGTCTGCCTCATGTGAGTCACTGCGACTGCGAGGGGCAAGACCGACTTGGAGAAGCTTGGACATGAAGATGTTGCGGTGCTGCAGTGATTTGAACCAGGTGGCGTGAGGTAATGATGGACAAGCTGTGGCTGCTTTGTTTGTCTTGGGGCGTCCTTCTTGCTCAGTAACCTCCGCAAGCAAGCGAGCTGCTCACAACTCAACGTGATGTCGGAAGAAATCGCCCACCACTCAGCTCGAAGCGATACGACAGCGGTTTACTCGCACGAGAACAGCTTTCTAACGTCTTCAGATCACACAAAATTTGTAGTATTTACTCACTTATGCGTACACCTGCGCTACTCCATCTTGTGCTTGTCCCTCGCAACGCGCTCGCTCATACTTTGCTCGCGCCTTCCGCTTCTGCCCTCTACGAAAAGCACCAGCAAACGCCGTTCGCTGCAGTGAAAAATGCTACGCTTAGGCGGCCCAGGCGCGGTAGACGATGCGGCTGCCGAACTTCTCGCCCTTGGGCAGCAGCATCTGGTTGCGCCACTCGGGCGTGTTGATGGCATTCACGTAGCGACCAGGCTCGACAGCGAAGCCCGAGCGCGTGCCACGAGCGGGCTGGCCGGCCACGGCCGGGGCGTCGTTCCAGAAGCCCGTGTAGAACTGGAAGGCCGGCTCGGTGCTCAGCACCTCGAGGTGGATCTTGGTGTCCGGGTGCTCGGCCGTGACGAGCAGCTGCAGCGGCAGCTTGCGCGTGTCGAGCGGGATGCTCTTGGAGTCGTGGTTCAGGAGGAAGCAGTGGTCGACGTTGGGCTCCTTGACGCCGAGCGTGAACTTCTCGTGGGCCTTGATGCCCGGGAAGGTCTCGACGGCGCCCGTGGGGATGTTGCCGTCGTCGGGCACGAGGTACTGGTCCGAGGCTAGCGTGACTTCGGTGCCGTCGATGGTCTCGCGGTCCGACAAGTTGAAGTAGCTGTGGTTGGTGATGTTGATGGCGGTCTCCTTGACGTCGTCCGGGCCCACGAGCTCGGCCTCGTACTCGGCCTCCAGCTCCACAAGCTCCTTGCCGTTCTCGGTGGTGGACGTGGTCTGCGTGTAGGTGACAGTGAACTCGATGGTGCCGGGGAATCCCGAGTCTCCGTCGGGACTCACCAGCTTGTACTGCACGGCGTCCTTGCCTTCGTGGTTCTTGACGGGCGTGGGGCCCTCGAAGTCCTTGAGGCCCCACGTGTTGCCGCCGTGCAGCGAGTTGACGCCGTCGTTGGCGATGAGGTCGTACGACTTGCCGTTGAGCTCCACCTTAGCACCGGAGACGCGGTTGGCGATGCGGCCCACGGTCTCACCGAAGTGAGGGCCGCAGTGCTGCACGTAGAGCTCGGGCGTGGGGAAGCCCAGCACGAGGTTGCGGCCGCCCACGCGGAACTCCTGGATCTTGGCGCCCTGGTTGAGGAACTTGACGGCCATTGTAGTGGGGGCTGGACACTTGAGCTGCTGCTGGTCAATTGTAGAATGGATTGATTGGCGCAGTTGATACACAAGTGCGTGGCAATGGGATGATTGACATTTGTCGGCCGTGGTTGAAGCGGACTGGTGGCTGGAGCGCGACTATGTAGACCTCTAGGAACGCATGTTCCTCCGATATGGTTTAGACGCATTCACAGGCTATGGGATTTCATATGTGAATTACTTGCAGGCGACCTATCAGAGTACATATGACGTGGTCCACACGAAGTCCAGTGCTGCAAAACTTCAACTACCGCCCGATGGTCCTGCAACTGCCAGCCTCAGGATCGTCGTCACTGCCTCGGCCGCTGCAACGGCACTTCCAGTCATCTCGCCCACGCATTACGCCGCGCAGGCTGCGGCAAGGCATAAGCAATAGGCCGCAGGCTCCATGGAGTCGGCACTTCCCGACGGCAAAGCTCCTGCCATTGCTTCATCTGGAAGATGATCGATCTGCTCGATTGGCAAGGTGGAAGATGCGTCCTTGATCGATGGAACAACACTGGATAGCTAGAGGGACCACAAATGGAGATCACGGCTCTCTCTCGAGTGAGGACGGCGGCTGCGGACGCCCATGCCAAGATGATCCTCTCCCCGGAAGTGTGTCGGGGCCACAAAACGACACGAGCGCTTCTCTTGGATGGTAAAGTTGCCACGGTTATTTGCGGTTATGATGCCTTCGTTGCTTCGAATCACAAGGCTACGCGAGCTTGTGTGCAGAGCTCGGAAAATAAAATATAACATTCTACTGCTTTTTCAGGAAAAAATAATAAGTAATTGCAATACAGGTCACAGCAATAATAAATATCCCCCTTATTGCAAATTCTTAGGGTCAGAACGGTGTAGTGGTTTGGAAATGACCCTACCACACCACTACGCTTGGGTTCGAGTCCCACACCTGTCGAGAAGCTGGTGGCTGTCACTAGGACTTACTAGTACGTTCCTGGCTACGGGTCAAACGCCAAACAAAAATGAGCCGGCGACGGCACAACCAGCGGATATGGTTTTTGCACAATATAGTTCATAACCTCCTATATTTGATCAAGCAAATATTTATGCTGGATAAAGGTATCTTGTTAGAGGCTGGCTGATAGAGATGCAGATCTACTCGGTGCCCTGCTCGCTTGAGCTGTCAAACCCGATGAGGGTGGTGAAGTCCCAGAGCTCCCGGTTCGCGCGAAGGAAGACCAGCATCTCGGAGTTGGCAGGCAACAGACTAAAGCGGAGAGGGTTCAGCACCAACTTGCAGTGGGAGAAGAGACGCTCACAGCGGTTGCTGGTAGGGGGGATCAGCCGAAGTATGTCCATGTACTTAGTCTCAGCAGCACGTTACGAAGTCCGTTTTCATTTGAGCTGCGCTTGGAGGACAACTAGGAGTAGCAAAGCGGGCGACAGCCTCCTCTCATCTGCAGCCAGCACTCGGTCTCCCAGCAGCTTCACAATTGCGCTCTCAAAAGCCGGGGAATGGACAATTCTTGACGTTGGGCCGAGATGGTGTGAGGTCACTGGATACTTGGTCATGACAGCGTCAAAAAGAAGCCGCACGTCACCCAGGTTGAGCCCCTCCGATTGCAGCTTGACACAGACACTCTCAAGCGCTTCAAGCTTGTTAACAAGTTTCACGATCTTGCGGTGCGTACTCGGTCGTGGAAGCAGATCTTCAACAGCAGCCACCATCTTGGTAGCATCGCGAATCTTCACGTAGCGGTCAAGCATCTGGTTTGTGGAAGGTCACCGAGTGACGTTAGCCTTCAGTGGTTTGTAATGCGTATGCCGCGCAAGTTCTGCCGCGTTGTTGGGGTAGCGGAGCTGGATGCACAGGGTCTGCACTTGATCAATGAGCGGCTGGAACTCTTGAAGATAGCGACAGACTGCCAAGTTGAAGCGATGACTCGCGCAACCGACGAGAGGAACGCCCATCCGCGTAGCGATTGCTTGGTTCGTCGCACAGTTGTCGGCGACGATGAACATGACCATGTCCATGCCCTTCGTGTAGAGCTCCAGTACCGCCTCAATCATTTCGAGATGCGCCTCGGCTGTCTGGCCAAACTCCGCAGGTGAAAGCGCGAGCAGCACTTGGTGGAGCGTTCCGTCTTGAGCGAAAACAGCATAGATTCCAACGAAGTGATGAGTTCCAGAGCTCCATCCATCAAACATGAGCCCCAATTTCTCTCCGATGTCCGCCGAGATTCGATCCCCCACCTTCCTTGCGACGTGGCGCATGTACAACATCAACGTCTTGGAGGAGATTGGCTTGATAGCAGCCAGCGAGCGTGTCAGAGGGTCGTCCACCTCACTCACAGCATGATTCCGAGCGAGGATCCACTCCATCCACTTGAAGATCTCCATCGTCCACCGGTCGACGAAGCCATGCGCTTCAAGGGATTCGCCGTAGACACGCTGGTTCTCCTCGTACATCTCCCTGTAGCCGGGGTGGTCCGTCGCGAGGTGGCTGATGAGGTTGGAGTACCCCGTTCCAGGTGCCTGCCTTCGAACCTTGCTGCACTGCTTGCAGGAAAACTGGCCGCCGCTGAAGTCCGTGAAGAAGAAGCTTGTGATCGCACGGGATCTGGACATGTTGTTCTTGTCAGAAATAAGCGTGAGCTGTCTGGAATGGCAGTGCAAGGCGGTTTGCAGCGCTCACACCAACCAGTCGTTCGAGGTGGGCGATGACCACGACTTGACTACTTTTTACCTGTGGTAAAAACTTAATATATTATTACGGGACCAATTTTATATTTTACGGGAACCTGGCATTTCCAATAATCCGTAATTCCGTCAATACAATTCCACAATTATTATATTATATTATTTTCTTCCGAGCGCTGCTGCTGTACACTAACAGGCTGTGCAAGGCTGTAGGCATCCTCTCGCTGATGTCATTTTGACTCTCAAGACATTACGATCGACACTCGACATGTTTCGAGTTTGAGGCCACTCAATATGTGCGGCTGTGGCGAATATTCGCAGGATGTTCGGGTTTCCGGATAGGAGTGAGTAGTTTCGAAACCACTGGTATTGTTAGGCAGGAGCTCGAGGACGTGCTCCTCGGGCAACCAGCTCCCCAGACTGACAAGTAGCTCGTTCGCAAGTTTTCCTTGTGCTGCTAACCCGCCTCACCACGCCCTCAAACGAGGCATGGCCGGTGATCAATGCAAATTTCTTGCCCCCAACGACGAAGAGTATCCTTGGAAACGACCACTGATGTGCTACTGCCGAATCAAGGTGCCGTGTACACGAATTCCACTGCATGGCCGATGATTACTTTCAATTCAAGTTCATTAAGCAAGATACAGATGTTTCACTGTTGCTTTGGATCGTATCTGTCATGCAGTGGATGAAGTGTCGGCATCCACGAAGGCTCTGACACTGGGCGCCTTCCAAAACTGTCATAAAAAGTTTTATCACGTTTAGTTTGATGCCCGTTTTAATGACTCCTCGAGAACCCGTTAATCATCCTAAAAAGATACGTCCAGAAAACGACGACCAAAACTCATTTCAAAATTTTAATCTGTCCGGCTGGGATCGACACCATTGCAAATTTAGTATGACACAATGTATGGCTCATTTAGCGAGGCGATTGGAGGTGGACAAAACTCAACCTAAAGTCGCGGTATCTGTCGAACCGAAAGGGCGCAGTTGCCCCTCCAGCAGCAACACGTCCCAATTCTCGTCGTATTTCTGCTGCCGCACGCGCGATCTTCCCCTTTCTTGGCTCCCGCCGCCACCACATCGCACGATGGACGACCCGCGTCAGGTTCTCCTGCTTTAGGCTCTCTCCAGGGCTCGCGCGGTGGAGGCATGTGTTCTGTGTGACCTTCGCAGACGCTTGAACAAGGAGAAGCAGCGATATGAGCACGCTAGGATCGTCCGAGTTCGCCATTATCTTACTAGAGCTTGCCTACTAGACCCCGAACACAGCACGTGGATGTGAATATGGGAGTTTGGTAACGATGAGAACTTTCTCGCGTTCACTAGTCTCTGCAGGTACAAACAATATGGATCTACAACTAGAATATGATGGTATTGTGTACTAATTCCAGTTTAATGTGGTTATATACGTGCAGGCGTTCATTCTGCCGTCTGCTCGAGCGCTTCAGCGTGTTTTACCACATCCCAGGCTACAATCCCAAAGGGGGGGGGCGCCCGAGGAAGTTGCGCTATCACCATCAGGTGCTGGGTGTGTTGTTATCTTTCTACGTGGGATCCATGGGGTACTCGTCGCTGTGCGGCAACTTTGGGGTTCCCCAATTGACACTAAGCCGCGTTATTAACGGGTCCGAGAAAGCCATGGCCCGAGCACTCGTCAACTTCGCGCCAGCCAGGATCGTCTGGCCCACCCAAACTGGACAACGTGCACTGGCTCGACAGACGGCCGCTCGCGAGCCGTTGTTACCGTTTACCTGGGGATTTATTGATGGGAAAATTTGCGGGTAAAAAATACGAGCTTGCTCTCATTTCGTGTATGTGCTGGGTACTTACTCTAACCTACTGTTTTTCAATTGCAGGAGCCACCGCGCCCTGTCATTCAGAACGCAAACTACAACGGTTGGCTCCACGGCGTATTCGTCACCGGCACGCTATGCTTCTCGGCCGACGGGCAAATTGTGTAGAGTAAACACAATTGTCCCTGCAGCTGGAACGATGCGAGCACGAGCCTTCAATTCAGAGAGCTCCTCGCTGATCGCAGCCTAAATCCCGATCCTCGCTTCGGAATCATCGCCGATAGTGCGTTCCCGTGCATCAGTGACATGGTGGGCCGCATCATGACCCCGCTGAAAGAAGGCGATCTGGGTCGGCTAGTTCCATCGGTACGGTCTGCTGCGCTGATAATGTCAAGTGCTATTACCTCTGTCCGCCAGGCGATCGAGTGGGAGATGGGTTCTCTCCCGTTGCCCTACGACACCGACAAGCGCAAGATGAGACTCGACAACCTCTTCCGACTGTGTAACTACCGAGTGCGAACCGTGGAGGTAAGCCAAATCCGTACTGTGTTCGTCCACGCCAGAGAAGACTATGCGTGACGTAGTGCGAGGCGGCGTCGAGGGTGCTGGCGACGGCTATCCCTTGAAGAACCAGGTCGAGCTGGAGGAAAAAAACTGCGCTGTACGAGCTGTATTGGTTCGTGGGTGAGCATGAGGAGGCAGGGCTTGCATTTGTGCGTGAGTAGCGGCTGGACCTGGTGCGCTCCGTGCAGCTCCTATTTGGCGAGGCCGACACTTAATGCCGCTGAGACCCAGTTTGTAGCGAAGCAATGTGTATTCAATGAAAATCTTATGTGCTACGTTCTCAGTCCTATTGCAGTTTAGCGTGCAGCAGCACCATTTGCTCGCGACGCTCCGTGGCGTCTGCGCGCTCGTTCGCCATCCGTTCTTCGTATCTACGCCTGTTTTCATCTTTCTCTTGAGCCAGTTCGGCCTTGCGAGCAGCATCAAGGCGGCGTTGCTCTTCTCTCAGCTCACGAGCTTCCTGCAGATCTTGCATGCGTCTACGCTCAGCGGCCTCAGCGATCTCATGCCGGATTCGTTCTCGCTCATCACGTTCTAGACGATCAGTCTCTCTACCCTCTTCGCGCTCCGTTCGTCTGCAAATCTCTGAGGCTTCCGCTTTACGCTCGCTGTCCTGCTAAAAAAACATCATCATCTGCAGCAGAACCGAACTAGCATTCGTCTGCTGCTTCTCGACATCCTCCAGCTCTCGTTGGATCGCATCAGCACGTGATCTGGCTCGGATCCGCTTCAGCTTGCTGTAAGAGGCGGACCCGACCGCCTCTGCCCCATCAGCAGGCGATCTTTTGCCGTTGTCGTTCACGACACCGTCAATCATCGTGGAGATGTTATTCCTGAGGACTCGAATATCTCGTCCTCCAAGACGGTTGCTGCCTAGATCGAGAGACGGGTGCCGTTCTAGCTCGCGAGCATCGGCGTCGGTCCGTGCACGGTTTCGCTGGAGCGAGGGCCCGTCCGGGGTTACAACGGTGTCTAGTGGCTCTCTCCGCTCGATACGGGGTCTCCCAACCGGTCTGGAAGACCGAGCGCCGCAGCTCGAGATCGGCTCCGACACACTGGAAGGAGCTGAAGGACGCCTGTTACCTCGTCCCGGTTGTTGCCGCGGAAGGACTCCATCTTGAAGAGTTGCGTCTTGCACCGGGCTATCGTATTTTAGTGTGGCCTCTGCCGGTTGAACGCTCGTTACGGATGCTTGCTGCGTGTCTTGCGTGGGTGCCATACGCTGGTTCATGAAGGGTGTCCGATTGGCTTCTGGCGTAGAACGCAGCGTCGTTGGTGGCATGCCTCGCGGAGCCAGCTCATTGACATTCTCTGTTTCGTTCTCATCCGGCGAAAAGGGCGAGAGACCCAGCTCGGCAGCGATGGCCGCGTCCACGGCACCGTTTCTTGTGAGGATCGTCCCAAGCGGTTCTTGTGCGGGGTTGACGGGGTCGACCGCGGTGCGTATTGGCTTACGTCGTCTTCTTGCAAGGACTCGAGCTGACTGTTCTCATCCCGCATGCTTGCTGAGGTACTGCCGGGCCTGCGACCCTCTTCGTCGCCTTCGCCGTCACTGTCAGAGAGCCCTCGGATACGGCCTGACCGATTCGTAAACTCAGATTGTGGGCCCCTTCTACGAGTGTCATCTTCCGGGTTCGACGGGCGTATGCGTGGGTCTCGCGTCCCAGTCGACGACGAACGGCTTAAAGGGTATGACATACCTACGTGGGTCCCGGAGGCTTGTGAATCTGGCGGGTACGACACGGAAACCCTCGAGCTTCTAACGATACGGCCGAAGAAGCTCTCAACGGCGAGCTCACCTATCTCAGGGAGTGCACTTGATGTCCACAAGCGCACAAGTTCTGTATTCATGCCGAATAGCTGGGTGGGTGAGCTGTGGCCCGCTGATGTCCAGTACCTGGAAGAGCAGCTCAATCCCAGTCGCTGGGCCTTTCCGGCGGTCTCCATCGGTCTCCGTGGAAGAGCAGGATGCGGATATGAGGACCGCTGCAAGGCTTCCAGCTGCCGAAACGGGCGCGAGAATCGCTTCTGTACGCCCAGTGATTGCGTATTCAGCGGTCTGTGCGGTAATGCTCTACGAGAGAACGAGGCTGTTGTGGTGGCGCGCAACGTTCGCACTGGTATCCGCGGAGTGGTGGCAAGATCCAGCATACCAGCGGGAGAGATCATCGGAGAGTATATCGGACACTTTCAGCTCTTCGGCCCTCCTTGCCTGAACGGCCATCCCAACGAGGGCTACCGCATGCATCTGAAGACACGAACGACTGGCAAGAAACACGTCGGGATAGATGCGCTGGAAGCAGGAGGTAAACGGCGCTTCCTGAACCACGCCTGCAATCCCTCCGTTCGCTTCCACGAGGTCCAGACGGGCCGGTGCCTCATTGTCGTGGCGGTCACGGTCCGGGATATTCAGCCGGGCGAGGAGGTTACGGTCTCGTATGGAAACCGGCTGTGGTTTGTGTGTCGATGCGGCTGGAGCGGATGCCAGCACCGCGACATTCAGCACCTACCCGACGTTCCTGGCATCATGAACACCGTTCCGGGAAAAGCTCCTTGAACTTGCAGTCGTAAACTTCGGCGTAGGTACTGTAGTTCCATACCAAAGTGTGCAGTCGCCGATAGTGGGTTCAAGTAGCCCCCTGCCTTAGTGAATTCAAGTACTTTACCCTTCGCGGATCCGATTTGCAGAGCCAGAGCTCATTCCATGATCTTCTCGCAACTTCGAAGAGCCCTTGAGGAGCTATGGCTACGCCTAGTGTACGTGTAGAGATATGATGCTCGTGTTGTTCTAGCGTAATTCACTCTCTTACTACTTTGCAGAGGGGGCGGAGAAGTGGTTATAACTACTACTCGCTCCAGGAGCAGATGCTGTTGTGCATCATTGCGGAGGCCTCCTTGCCTCAGGGACGCAACATGTGGGAACGTGTCGCCGAGCGTTTTAATACCGAGTGGCAGAGGATCTCTCCCGAGCGCGACTGGGAATCACTGCGACCCAAGCTTCGCAGTTTGTACGCGAAGCCGAAGCCCCCGGGCCGCAATGGAGTGACCCCGCCAAGCCTCAAGCCAGTAGTGCTCGCCAAAGAGATCCAGCACAGGATCGAGGAAGAAGGAGGCGTTCAAGTTACGCACGACGGCTTGGACGACGGAGGCGACGATGAGGACTTCGTGAACACAGTGGCTGAGGTAGTCGGGGCTGGAGACTTGAGTGCCTGTGATGATGGCATGGCTTCATCTCTCTCCAGCTTTGCCAACTCGCTATTATACCTGAAGCACGAAGTATACACGGGTTCTCCGTGGCTTCACTGATCAGGGTTGGCATCGTGGCGCCAGGACTCGCCAAGGCGCACAAGGATTACGAGATACCTGATGACGCCAAGCAACAGGAACGGCTTCCCCTGGACTGCCACGATGGCAGGAGGAAGCTCTGCGGGCTCGACGCCGCAGACTCGAGTAGATAGCTCACTTTGCAAATTGCACTCTAAGCAACGGACTAGCAATACACGTTGGCTTAAGGGAGTTCCAGCTCCCAAGTATCGGAGCACGTCACACAGTTAACTTTGGTCTCTCGTGCGTACGATGAGGACTCGCAGCGGACGTTCAAGTCAAGTGGACCAAGGTTCAATGGCTCCTGGGACGACTGCTAATGCAACACGCGGAAGCACTGGTGCTGAGACGACGACAAGCGCGACGGCCATTCCGGTGTCATCGGCGTCGATCGTGCCGCCTTATGTGACCGACGTCTCGCACCCTGCCCTCGTCATGTGGAAGAGAGAGCGGCAAGAGTACGAGGACGCAATTGAGGCACGCTGTGCCGCGACTGGCGATAACAAGAGCAAGGCTTTACGCAGCGTCAAGAATTGCTTCAACAGACAGCTACGTCAGACTCTGTGAAAGTTTGAATGGGGGACCACCATGGAGGAGGTGACAGAAGAAAATATTGTTACCGAGTTGGATAAAATCATCGGTACAGTCATGAATGACGCAGTGGCTGACATCGACTCGATTTTCAATGCCGAATTGAAGATGGACCTGCACGAGCGTGATGTGAAGGCCCGCATCATCAACTACTTCATTCGCTGCGACGAGATCATCTTGGAGCATGGTCTCGCAGGTATTTTTGGAACTGAGGCAGGGATTAAAGAGAAATGCAAGATCCTCAAGGCGCATCTCGAACCTGCTGCACTGCGTGAGGCCGTGGAAACTCATCTTCGCCTCGTCGATGCTGGCAGAAAATCGAACGAGACTGCGCTTTATGTGCTGGTGAAGGAGAAGGCGCTCGAGCAGGAAACAATGTTCCAGTTGTTAGCCAAAAGACGGCAACAGCCAAACGCCACAAGAACTGGCAAGCCCAGCCGTGCGGACGGGCAAGAGCGCCTCAGCAACAATCGTATCGATGCGGGCAGGGATACCCGCAATGACACTGAGCGCACACGCACTGTGCTGGCTCAGACGGCCACGGCTACGTGTACCGTGACTGCAGCAAAGAGCAAGCCTCGTACAGGTTGCTTTCACTGTGGCAAAGATCATTGGCTCAGTCAATGCCCCGACCATGATGAGGCTGGTAAGGAGACTCTTCTGGCCGAAAGAAGGAGCAAAAGAGCAGCGAGCAAAGGGCAGAACAAGAAGTTGCGAGCGAAACGTGTCGACTCGCCTACCAGGGACAGTGGTGAGGACCGACCCACAGCAATTATCAATGGAACTTTGGAGCTGCCATACTGTGCTGATAGCGGTTCGGACATGAACATAATATCTCGGAAACATGCTGACATGCTGCGTGAGATGGATGATTCTGTGAGACTTGTGGAATTGAGCGACCCGATCACTTCCAGAGCTGTTGGAGGTACCTTGCTCACGTCGACGCACGCTATCAACGTTCACCTGACGCTTAACACTGCCGCTGGCCCGGTGCGATGTCAGGACCCAAAGCAATGCCTGATTGTTGATGACGACGAAGATGAATTGATCGTCGGAAAGTTGCTGCTCTCCGAGTTGGGGATTGACGTCGATAGACAGCTCGAGTATCTGGCTCCGCGGGAAACAGAGGACGAGGATCCTTTCGAGGAACCTGAAGGTATTCCGCCTTGCAAGTCGGTTCCTATGGGACTGGTAACGAAAGTCGTAGACGCCTTGGTGCAAGATGCTGTTCACCGTGGCGTTATTGATGATTATATCACGTCGCGTTTGTTTACAGTACTGCATCGGTTTGGCGGATGGAGACTGGAGCTATCGGACGATCCTCCTGCTCGAGTTCCGCCACTACAGATCCGTTTGAAGGCTGATGCCACTCCATACAGGTGTAAAGTTCGTCAGTACAGCCCAGAAAAGTCTGAATTTCTGGCGGCTTTTAACAAGAAGCTTGTTGCTCTTGGCTGGGTGTATGAGAATCGCGAAAGTCGATGGTGCTGTCCTGCACTTCCTGTTCGGAATCCCAAAACCGATGAGCACACTAGCATACCCCCAGGGCAGTACTGACGCCGCGCTGCATTTCCAGTCTACGGTAGAGATGGTGCTTGGAGATCTGGTTGGAAACTGCGTGATCGTGTGGATCGACGATCTTCTCGTTTTTGGAGATTCTGCAGAGAAGCTGCTGGAAGCAATTGAGGCGGTGTTGCAGAAGCTCGATGAGCGCGGTTTCATCTTGAATCCCAAGAAGTGCCCTCTGTTCCAGACTGAAGTGAAATGGTGCGGTCGGATAATTAATAAGGATGGAATTCGCCATGACCCCAACCGTATCCAGGCACTAAGGGACATGCCACCTCCGGCTACTGCAGCCGAGCAACAACAATTCTTGTGTGCTAGCAACTGGATGCGTGCTGGTTTGGTCGACTATGCCCGCACTGTACGGCCATTGCAAGAACGTCTTGACACTGCATTGGCTGGCACCAAGAAGACCAAACGAGCTGCAGCGGGGATTCAATTGGTATTGACGGCAACGGAACTAGAATGTTTGGCTGCGGTGAAGGACTTGCTGGCAAATTCTGCCACACTAGCATATCCAAACCCTTCGAAGCAGATGATTGTGATGTTGGATGCCTCGAACACTGGCTGGGGACTAGTGATATCGCAAGTATTGGAGTGGAAGCCGGATGTCCCAATCCATGAGCAGGAACACGAGTTGTTGGTGTGCATGGGGGGCAGCTTCACTGGCGCGGCTCTGAATTGGAGCGTTATAGAGAAGGAATGCTCTCCTATCATGCACGCCTGCGAGAAACTCGAGTACTTGCTGCTGAGGCCAAGTGGGTTCCGTCTCTATTGTGATCACCGCAAAATCATCTATCTGTTCGCACCCGGCATGAAACTCAAGCGTCACGTGCGAGGCAAGCTTTTGCGCTGGTCTACGAAGCTGTTGGGGTATCGCTACACTATCGAACACATCGAAGGCATTCACAATGTGTGGGCAGATCTGATTTCGAGGTGGGGCGGCAAATCTCAGCCAACGGCAAGGATCCAGTCGGCGAAGCGCTTCAGTCGAAACAAGAGGAAACGGAGCGCCCTCAGCGCAAGTGCTGCACCTCCACCTCTGCGCCCACTCGACCAGGATAACTTCGTATGGCCAACGATCGATGAGATTGGCAGGAGGCAAGCTCTGCATGACGCACCAGCAGGTGCAACCCTCGGTGGGGATGATCTCTGGAGAGTGAACGCCTTGATTTGGGTACCGTCGGCGGCAAGTGAACTCATACAGCGCCTGTTGGTTATCGCACACTGTGGACGCAATGGTCATTGAGGTATGCACGTCATGGAGAACCACATGCGACGGCTCTTCGCTATTAACGGATTGAGTGAAATGGTGCGAGATTTCTGTGGGAAGTGTCTGCTGTGTCTACACGTCAAGGGTGGTATCATTATTCCTCGGCCGTTCAGTGAAATTCATCAGACGTTTGAACGCAATGAAACTCTGCATTGGGACTTCTTAACATTGGGGGAATCGTTTGGTACTTCGCGGTACACGCTGGTTCTCAAAGATGAGGCAACTCATTTTGTGGAGTTGGTGGCGTGTGACGCACCGACATCGGAGGTAGCTGCCGCATCTATTCTTGGCTGGTACAGTCGCTACGGTGTCCCAACGCTTTGGATCATCGACTCGGGATCGCATTTCACAAGCAAGGTGATCGTCGAACTAAGCCGACGACTCAAGAGCCGACAAGAGTTCATATTGGCCTACTCTCCCTGGAAGAATGGGACAGTGGAGAGGGTAAATCGCGACATTTTGCAGGTGCTTAAGGCCTTGGCCTTGGAGTACAAGGTTAGCGTGCACGACTGGCCCTACCTACTGCCTCATGTACAGTCGAGTATCAACCATTCTCCGGTGCCGTCACTGGCCAACCGTGCCCCGGTTGAAATCTTTACTGGATTACCCTGCCCAAGTGCTTTGGACACAGTCTTTTTTCCTGGTGGGAAGGGTCAGGTGACAACAGTAACGTCACTTCTGCCAAATACTGAACAGTATCTCTCAAACCTGAGAAGTGGAATCAGAGTAATGCACAAAGCTGTGAAGCAAGAACGCGTTCGCCAAGCCTAGCGGTATCAAAACCGACCGCATTACGCGCAGGAAGTGAATTTCTCGGTCGGTGATTACGTGCTGCAGTCACGTGTCGACGAGAAGCTGCACGCAAACAAAACGCGCGTGATGTGGGTTGGTCCCTATCGTGTGGTTGGGAGTGCGGACTATTATTTTACGGTGGAGCATTTGGTCACTGGTACTACGATGGATGTACCCCCGTCTCGGCTGAAGCTGTATACAGATGACTCGCTCGATGTAACCGAAGAACTGTTGGACCACATTGCTTCTCAAGGCACTCTGCTAGCTGTAGAGTCGATCGTGGATCATCGCTTGAACCCCGACATGAAGGCGTATGAAGTCAAGGTCAAGTGGGTTGGTCTCGAGGTGATCGAGGACTCCTGGGAGCCTCTGAAGACGGTGAAAGAAGATGTGCCACAGATACTGCTACAGTACGCCCAAACCACTTCTGACGACACATTCCGACAGGCTGTGACCTCTTTTATCGATACCAAGTGAGCGGAAGCTCGTAACAGACGATCCCATGGAGCTACGAACATTTCCTGTCGAACGTGACGATCATGTTGTGGGGGTTTTCATGATTGGGATCGAACCACACCGCGAGGCACACTGGTATCAACGAAGTACATGGCAACGCACTTGTGGAACGTCCGGATGAAGTTTCAGCATCTACACAAGAGTATTGGCAATACACGACAGTTATGAAAGTTTGCTGCAATTGGATTAGTCAAAATTTGAATTTACGCGATGTGATTGGTCGTCGGAGATAAAAACCTGTAACACTTCAACACGTTGAAGTTGCAGGACCGGCTCTGCTCCCCATGTGACGACTGGACAGCACTCACAGGCCGCGGATGAAGGATCAACTACGAGCTTGGAAAGCTTTGGGGGGGGGGGGGGGGGGGGGGTTGGGGGGGGGGGGGGGCCCCCCCCCCCACCTTTCCCAACCCCCCTTTTTACCTGAAGCCCGAAGTAAACACGGGGTCTCCTTGGCTTCCCTGAC
>JAABLK010000740.1:0-17870 GCA_012295415.1 Phytophthora chlamydospora | reverse complement strand
ACCAGCTCGAAGCGGAGCGTCCACTTGGGGAACTTGGGCTTGAAACCTCGAGCTGTAAACTGCATCAAAGTGCGGCAGAGCGTCCAGCAGACTTGAACCAGGAATGTGGCACTCTCCCCAGGAGTTCGGCAAAGCGAGCGCGTTGACTCCAACAGCAACAGCACGACGAGAACTCCAGTCACTCCAAGAACAGCCAACGACGAGAACTTGTCACGCAGCTCTGGGCCAGCCATGAACCAGACCAAGAACACAAGAAGTAGCAGTTGAAGCAACCGATACTGGAACTTGTGAAGCTTCGTCATCGATCTTGGATCTCTTGGAACTTGAGCGCTCGTGTTTCTCTGGAGGCTTTGAATTGTGGCGCACAAGATCGATCGTTTGTCGCGAGCAGGAAGCCAAAGCAAGAGGCTGAGCCTCCAAGATCTTAGCTGAAGAGAAGAGCACCGAACAATCAAAACAATGTTTACCACTTCGAGATCCGCGTTTGAATCCTTGCTACGAGCTGCTGCATCCGAGCGAGATGGAGGTCGTGTGTCCTGCAGGGCGAATGAAGTGCGACTCGTCGACGTACCAGAGCTTGCTCACGACGAAGCTGTTGTTGGCGGCACTCGCCAACTGCTGCGAGATGCGTTGGCACGCTTCGCGCACTCGCGTCAACGCGGCCTCGTCGAGGGTGTCCGGGGAAAGCACTCGCGCCAGCGTCGTGTGGATGATGGCGCGCGGACTCTTCTTGGACACGAACGGGAGCGTCTCCTGTGCAGCCTGGCGCAGCAGGTCCACGCTGGATTCCATCTTGCTTCCGGCGTTCCTGGCCTGCAGCTCCGAGCTACCGCTCCTTTCTCCTTTGACTCCTCCGTCTTGTTCGTCGCTTTCGACGCACTGCAGCAGCAGTATGATCGCTCCCGACGCAGCCAGCACCACCTTGACGGGGGTCATGTGAATCGGGTCAAACTCCGCCGCCAGTTCGCGCAGCAGCGCCACCTCGCGTGCCAGTCGATCGCTCTTGCGCTCATTCGCCTTGCGAGGGGCCATGTCGTCCGGGTGTGACGTGTAGAACAGCGTCGCGTGCATAATGTCCTGGTCGCTCACGTACACGTCCTTGAGGCCGGTTGTCGCGTCCTCCTTGTCCAACTCGCCTTCCATTGCCCTGAGCACCTCCCTCGTGATGGCACCCCATTGCTGCGCCGCCGCTCGAGGAATCTCCGCAACCACCACCGTGACGGCGTCGTCTTGATGCTGGAACGTGAACTTCTTCGGCGTTGCGTGGCCCGCTGCGTCGAAGTCGAAGAGCTCCCTACGCACAACCGAGTGTCAGCCAAGTCCTCCGGAAAACTACGGACGTCCGTCACCGCACCTTGAAGCGAGCACGGCGTCACTGCTCAGCCCGTTCTGGGCGCTGCATTCCAGCCTGTCGTAGAGCTCAAGTCGCTCCTGGCGCCAATCGGTCTCCATCGTCGTCCCGGCGCTCTGGTCCCCGTTTCTCCTCCACTCGTTCGGCCTCGTCTATCGGAGCCCGTCGCTTATCTCGACATCGGCATATTCAAGAGGAGACATCAGCATGGGGCAGGACGACGGCGCGTACGCCGTGGTGCTGTACTACAAGTACGTTCGTCTCTGCGAGACTCAAGAGGAGCTGCGAGTCTTCGCAGCCGCGCACGAACGTCTTTGCTCGTCGCTGGGGCTCACCGGCCGCGTGCGCGTCGCGCGTGAAGGCATCAACGGAACGCTGGGCGGCTCGAGCGCCGGCGTGCAGAGCTACATCAAGCACATGCAGCAGCAGCCGCAGTTCGTCGACGTGGACTGGAAGACCAGCGAGTCGGCGGTCGAGCCCTTCCCGGAGCTTCAAGTGCGCGTGGTGGCGGAGATCGTGGCGCTGGAGCTGCCGGACGACGCGTACGACTTGCAACAACGCGGCCAGCACCTGACGCCCGAGCAGTTCCGCTCCGCGCAGCTGGGCGCCGACCCCGAGGCCATCGCGGTCATCGACGTCCGCAACACGTACGAGTTCCAGGTCGGCCACTTCGCCGGCGCGCTCAACCCCAAGACTCGGCGCTTCGGCCAGTTCCCGCAGTGGGTGCGCGACGAGCTGCCGACGCTGCAGCAGAAGGACAAGGTGCTCATGTACTGCACGGGCGGCATCCGCTGCGAGAAGGCGTCGGCCTACCTCAAGCACTTGGGGCTCGAGAACGTCTTCCAGCTCGAAGGAGGCATCCACCGCTACCTGGAGCGCTTCCCGGACGGCGGCGGCCTCTTCCAGGGCAAGAACTTCGTCTTCGATCAGCGCGTGACGGTGGCGTCCGAGGACAAGTCGGTCACGGGCCAATGCGAGCGCTGCAACGTGCCGCACGACACGCTCTCGGGCACTCGCTGCGCTTACTGCCGAATGCACGTGTTGCTCTGTGAGTCGTGCCGCACGCAGGCAAAAGCTCACGGGGAGACTGACGACGACGTCTTCTGCGACGAGCACTTGCCGCTGGTCTCCGGCACACTGGAAGACCTGCACCAGCGCAAGCAGGAGCTGCAGGACTCGCTGTCAAGCGAGCAAGGTCGTGGCCGCAAGGGCCGGCGTCGCTCTCTGCGCAAGCAGCTGGACACCGTCGAGCGCCGGATACAGCGCGTTGAGCTCCTGCCCACCGCCTAACTATCGCTCTAGCATGCTCACCCAGCAAGGTAACATGTCAAACCCGCCGATGTCATTCGAGTCCCCATAGTTACCAATGTCCTAGGAATCCTTTCGATCAAGCGGTCGCGCTGATCTTGAAGCGTTGCAACGTTCTTGTTGTCTTTTGGCACGAGCAGGTACCAGGAGCGAGGAATGCGTGGAGCTGCAAGACGAGGAGGCGGTCGTGGTGGTGCCAATGGCTCTGTGAGACGGAAGACAACCGCTGGTGCTTCTTCCGACGCCAAGACATCGCTGGTAGACGAATGGAGAGCGCACGAAGAGGACTGTGCGGCTCGAGTGCTGCAGAACCAGTTGCGAGCCTTTCTCAGTCGCCAGCGCATGGCCAAGCTGCTGCTCAGCGTCTACGAGAAGCACTACGACCCCATTCGCAAGCAGCACTTCTACGTCAACACGCTGACCAGCGTCAGCACGTGGGAGAAGCCGCTGTTGCTCGCTCGCTTCCTGCCTGGAGACCACAACCTCGCTCGAGGCAGGGTCGAGCTGTCCCCCAAGGAGGCGGCGCAGCGCATCCAGCGCGTCGTGCGAGCTTTCTTGGCCAAGAAGACCATCCGGCAGCTCGTGCGCGAGAACTACATGAAGCTCTTCGACCCGGACACGCGCGTGTTCTACTACCTCAACACGCGCACGGGCGAGCGGTCCGAGCAGAAGCCGCCGTTCTTCCGCCAACGACCTGGCACCGCCGGCAACATCGCTGCAAAGCGGAACGCGTTGAGGAGCGTCAACGTGGACGACGACGACCTGGAGATCGAGCCCTTTTACTTCCGCAAAGCCGTGTGCAAGATCTCCTCGGACGGGAACCCGCACGGCTCCGGGGTCATCGGTCGGTTCTGTGGCATCTTGTGCGTCCTGGCTGACGGCAAGACTCTGGCTGATGCAAACACCGCCCGATCCGCTCGCGCCGTGTGCAACTACGCCGACGAGCGAGTGGCTTTCCCCGTGTTGCTTGCTGCTGATGCGTTCTTTGCTGGCATCAAGATGCCCGAAGCCATCGCTGCTCGACTGCAGCCTCTTACAACCGGAACTCATCCACCGCAGCCTCAGTCGCCGACGAAGAAGACTCGCAAGCCACAGGTTGACTTCGTGCTCTGTGCGTTGCACGAAGATCAGTTCTTGATCGCAGCAGGCTCAAACGTCCAGCCGCTCCGCTTCGAGATGAACGACCGCAAGTTGGGCTGTGGGGAGGCCGAGAGCTTGCATTTAGGCGATCACCTTGAAGTCGTGGGCCATCCACACGGGAAGCTGCAGGTGGTGCACCACCGCCACCTCGCCAAACTCGTGCCGAACTCGATCAACCCGCAGCATTTGCACTACGATCGAGTCATGGAGACGGGGTCCGCAGGTTGCGGGGCGTTCACGCGCGGTGGCAAACTCATAGGCATCCACTCGTTTGCTGGCGCGAAGGAGGCGCCGGTGTCGTGCTGGTGCATCAAGCCCATCTTGAGTGCTGCTCTCGCGCTCGTAAGTACGTCGCAGCAGCTTCAGTTGACTGCGTATCCTCATCCGACGGCTAACAACTTGGTGTGTCTCGTTCAGCACCCCCGGAGCCGTTCATATTGACCTCTTGTGTGGCCTCCACCGGGGTGCAAGTGTACTGGCAGCTCCCAAGAGACTGGCAGCCTTTGCACGGGTTGCCTGTCGAGTTCGAGCTTGAGATCTGTCGCCATGAGACGCTCGACGCGTTGCACCACGAACCTTTTGAGAAGGTTTACAGCGGCTCACGAACGAGTCACCACGTCGACGCCCTTCGTTGTGGCTCAATGTACTCTTTGCGATGTCGAGCCGTGAACCGAATGAAGAAGAGTCGATGGAGCTCCGCTGTGAGGTTCATCACGCTTCAGCAAGTGTCGCTAGCGTGGAGACTGCGGCACTGCACCAGCGTGAAAGAGGCTGTCAAACGGATGCAACAGCAACGAGATGACTCGCAGACGCAGTTTCGAAGTGTTCAATGGATCTTCGCGCAGCTTGAAAAGCACGAGGAAGCAGATCGAGTGGAGTGGGACGTCCAGATGGATGGAGTACGCGGAGACCGGGGCAAGCCTGGGGTGTCGAATCAACTGAAGTTTGAGCAGGAGCTGGTGGACTGCCGAGGCTTGGAGGTGTTTCTGAACGCCATGGCGTGGTTTCCAGACGAGAAAGCTACCATTGCACTCATTATGCGGCTGCTGCTCAAGCTTACACATCTGCAAAACAGTACGCAGCGATTCATGACCGAACCGTCTCGCTTTCAAGTATTGTGCGGCCTGCTCCGCTCGCATACCTTACCTAACGGGGAGGCTGACAGCATTGGCGAGAAGAAAGACTCGGGACCCGAGCTGGAGATCCCGCTTTTGTGTCTTGAGCTGATCGGAACGGTTTTGAGTGAGAACGGGGCGGCCAAACTTGTGTTTGAAGCGTGCTCGGGTGTAGCGCTGGTGCTCTCGTTCTTGGAGCGCGAGTTGTATCGCCACGAAGCTGCTGTGGCGGGCGAATGCTGCTATATCTTAGCAGTGTTTTCCTACGAAAACGGTGAGTTCTCGTCGCGGTCTCCAGGTTTCTTGGTGAAAAGCTAACTTTTCTCTATGATTTTTTTCCAACCAGCAAGCGTGAAGTGGGAAATTGCAGAAGCGAATGGCTTGGCCTTATTGCAGCGCGTGCTGCTCGAGCATCGCCAGGAATCTCGCGTTCTGTACTGGGCGTTGATCACCGTGGGCAACGTCGCCTACGGTCTCGATGAAACAACGACGCGACCGCAGCTTGAAGCCGAGATTTCGTCGCTCAAACTCGTTGACAGCGTGTGCGAATGCCGAGTGCACTTCCTGACCAGACTGCATGAGCTGGAGCTCTCTCTCGTCGCGGCGGACAAGCATTTGGAGCACCTGCACGCTATCCACGTCGGAGAAGAGACCCGCAACGAGCTGGACGCCAGTACACACCTGGTGGAGACGCTGGAAGGCGTGATCGCGGACTGGAAGAGCAACGACGTGGCCGAAGCGGCCGACTACGCGCTGCGGTACTTGCTGACGGAGGAGCAGCGCCGCGTGCAGCTTGCGTCGAAGCGGCTGATGAAGAAGTTCCTGCTGCGAACGCTGTCGATGGCTCTCGAGAAGTGGCAATTGGTCACTTTGTACGAGCGGCATCGAGCCATCTTCTTGACGTTCCTGCACACGGTGCGGACGAGGCAACTGAGACCGGCATTCCGTCGGTGGGAGCAGACCACGCGCGAGCTGCGGAAACACCGGTCCATACTGCAGACTCTCGGCTCGGGGCTGGCCATGGACCTCACCAAGAAGAGGAAGGAGCGGTATCGAATGCTCGTGCTGCAGAAGTAGCCGAGAGAAAGAGCTGTCGCGGCCGCTTGGTCACGGTGTTCATACCGAGTGTACGCCAGTTGCTACTAGCGAAATGGACGCGGATTGGCGGTGGAGTGAATACAGCTACGTGTAGTACATGTAGCTGTTGCTGTAGAAGACCACGAGGCAATGGCTGCCTCCTTGGCAGGCATGGGGCGGCATTGCTTGGGACTTGTGACGTCAGGAGGCAAGGATGACTCATCCCCGGTCGTTGAAGTCTTCAGTTACGTGCGGCACCCTAATTGATGTTTACACACCAAAAGAACACGACGGAACAAACACGCCGGGATTCACCGACCGGCCGAAGCCGCTCGACGGGATTGGACCATACTCACGCCTAGATCTTTCATGGCCGCGAAAGCGACCAGCCGTAGAAGCGACGCGGACCTGCTGGAAGCTCGGCGTTTTCGCTGGTCGCCGCTTCTTCACCGTTCGTCGCATCAGCGGCTTTCACGATGCTGAAGGTGTCGGCGGCGGCGACGGCGCTGTTGCAGGGCGTTAGTAGAGGTGCCTATCCTGGCAGCGCTAGCGCTAGACTTCCAGGCGGGCAAGGCCATCCCGGACGATGGGGCCAAGCCAATTTGCGCTAGGCTATGCTCCACGCGTGTCAAGACGGAATGAAGCGAAACAATTACCATTTTACGGGATATGGACTGGACGCGAACGGCGACGAAGTCTGGCGGCCAGCGACGAAGCTGGGCCGGCGCCATCGCCGGGTCGCTATAAACTAGTTGCGTGCGGCGCGTGGGGGGAATGGCGCTGCGTATCTCTAAGCGAGCTGAAGCTGGAGCTGCTGCTGCTGCTGGCGCCGTGCCACGACCTGCGCCACCATGGCCGCGAGATCTCGCAATTGCGCGGACGCATTCACGACCTGCGCCTCCATCTGCCGCACGGATTTCTTGATGCCGTCCAGGTCGGCTCGGCGTCGCCGCTTGGCTTCTTGCACCTGCTCCTCCTGCTCCTCCTGCTCTTCGAGCTCGAAGGCCGTGGCTTCGCTCTCGTCGCCCGAGCTCTCGCCCGAGGTGGTGCAGCAGCTTTCGGCGGCGCTGAAGCTGCAGTTGGCGGGCTCTTGGCGTTGTGCGGGGCTCGTCATGGCGCTGCGCCGCCGCTTATGGCTGACTCGCGTGGGGGTCACGATGGAGGTGGAGAAGAGGGCGGCTGACGACTGGGAGTCCATGGCGGGGCAGTGGCGCATTGACTTTGGGGTGGGTACTTGCTTGCTTGGCTGGCGGACAAGAATTGACCTGAGCGATGGCACGCACAATTGGAAATGCAGTCGGTCTCGGCCCTGGCGCAGTGAGCAGCGAAGTCGCCCGGCTTCCTGCACCGGCGCATTTTTTTATAACGACCGGCGGTCGGTCGATTTATGAATGGCCTGATGACTTGGAGAAAGTAAACTATTTGATCAGCAGAGCTGTCGGTCGGTCGGGAATCTGCGGGCCCGCTTGAAGGACATTCACCCTCGCAATAGTGACGATGAGTGGCTCCTCGATGCGCGGGTTAGGGGTCATCTTTGTGTGCATTCCCGACCGGTTCCCGGTCGGTCGGTATATGAAGCTTTGTATGGTCCGGTTTTGAGCCGGTCTCGGAATTCGGAGAACTTCGGTGACTCGCATAGCTGCCACGGACCTACTAGCGAAAAGTGCCGGCTCACGATTGGCTCGAAAAGGTACGCACCGCACTTCGGGCGGAATAGCGTACTTAGATTCAGGTGGTCGCAAACTGCTTTCCGCCGACAAGGCATCAAGCACTGGCACCCTGTGGCTCGAGACCATCCATCGATCAAGGGCTCGACGATGGCGCTCATCTAGATTAACTTTTGACCACTTCAATCCCTCCTTATGGGAAAGTATGGCTGCACCGATGCTCGTGAGCCGTTTGAACCTTTCGAACTCGCAAGGGATCGCGATGCTCATGGCACGGAAAATGCGTCCGAAGACGTCGTCCAGCCGGCGACCGTAACTTTGGCCAACTGGTCTCGCTGAAGCTCGGGCCGCCCGCTCCAGCGGATGGCAACATTGAGGCTGTGCCAATGTCTGCCATCGCCAGCCTTGGCGACGTATTACCATAATAGCTACCAATTGCAGCACCCGGAACATGGGCGAAGACTGGCATGTGCATCTGCGAGCAGAACTCGCGAGGCTTCATTGAGTTTTGCCGCACGAGACGAATCCAGAGATTGCCGTACATACGAACTTATTGGCGCGGCAGGGAGACGAACCAGAGGGCTCAATTCAAGCAGCAACTTCTCTTCTAGCTCTGCCAGCAGGAATCCCTTCCGACTTTGATTCAGTACCGTGAATCTCGATTAATTACGACATCTATCGAAAGGTCGCGATCCGCCCAAAGCTTCACTGGTCGCCATGTCGGGGAGCGACGACGTGCTGTGCGTGGCGATGCTGTTCTGCGCCACCTTCGGCGTAGGCTCCATGAGCTTCGGCTCCATCTTCGCAGCTGCGGGGCCCGTGCTGGCCGCCATGGGCGTCTACTTCATCTCGGCCTGCAACCTCCACGCAAGGTGCTTGGCCCACTGAATGAAAGCCACCTCCTGGGCCCCTACTGACCCCATATCTCACTATTGCAGTGTCGCCGTGAGCAAGGCATTGATGGTGGCGCCCGTGAACGTGCGGACGTTCAGCGACCTTGGCTACTTTGCCTTCGGGAAGGTTGGACGCCGCGTGGTGCTGCTCTCCGAGTGGGGCTGCTGCTTCCTGAGTCCCGTCGCCTTCCTCATCCTGGGCGGCACCATCCTGCTCCCGTGCCTCTTTGAGGGCACCGCTGCAGGCGAGCAGTGGAGCCCCACGCACTGGATCATCGCCATGAGCCTTTTCGTGCTGCCAGTGATCTTGATCCCGACGCTCAAAGCAGCCGCCCCGTTGGCCTACATGGGCGGCATCGCTGCTGTGCTCGCGGACGCTATCTGCATCGGCTACAGCCTCCAGAACCTTCAGCCGTCGCCACGAGAGACCCAGATCCAAACTCACAACGCAGTGCAGACTTTCGGCACCATCATGTTCGCCACGGGCACGGCGATCATCATCCCTCCCATCCAAAGACAGCACACGGACCCAGCCCGGCTGGCCAATTTAGTGTCACTCACGCTGCTCTTCATCACGTCTATCTACATGCTCATTGGGGTCGTGACGTACTACCAGTTTGGTTGCACCGCCCCAGCCACTTTGCTCGATCAGCTGCCCGAAGCGAGCCAGTCGCGGAAGATCGCTTCAGCGCTGATGCTGCTTCACGTCACGATCGCGTTCCCACTGCTTCTCAATCCGACTTTGTTCGACATGGAGCGCTACCTCCTGGGCAAGGACGCAGATCACGAGGTACTGCAACAAACTCTGAGCCTTCGAGCGGCGAAAGCTGCCGCGACCTCGGGTCAGAGCAAGCCGATCGTTGCGAACACGGGTGCCATCGGTGTGCTTACCCCGCCGAAGATGGCGACTATCCCCGTAATTGAAGAGGACGGCTTCCTATACGGCAGCAGCACCCCGTACTTCGAGGCGACGTCGCCACCTCCGAGCGACAACGGTGAGCAGCCGTACGTCGGGGAGGCATATACCGCCTCGGATCGGGTGTGCAGTGGCTTGATTCGTACGATCACAGTGTGGTCGCAAGCCTTCCTAGCCATCATGTTCCAGTCTTCGTTCATGGACATCTTGAGCTTCATCGGAGCCACGGCCGTCACGATCTCGTGTATGATCATGCCGTGCCTGTGCTACCTGCGTGTGCACCCGATCGCCACCCACACGTTCAGGGGCAAATGCGACCGCGCTGTGTGCTACTTGACGATCAGCAGCAGCTTCGTGCTCGGCATCTACTGCGCTACAATCGCGGCTGGTAACATCACCAGAGACCTGCAGCACTTTCGTCTGTTCCAGCCTGCCGAAGCCAACTTGGCCACCAACGCCACGCTCGCCGACGTGTACCCTTACTGCCACGAGGGCGAGCGGAACTAACAAATACATGCAAACGTGCAAACTTGCATTAATCGACTGCTAACCCTCAGCAACGGGGTGAACTCGGATATCGCCTGCCGAGTTCTGTCGCCCTGCCGTCCGATACCGACCACTGAGCCCGCTGAGTCCACTGAGTGTCATGCCTGGATGGTTGTTACCCGAAAAGAGGCCGCTACTGACGGCTTGGCCGAGCCACTTGAGGATCTGCTCGATGTTCTCCCCAGTAAGAGCGCTGGTCTTCATGATCTGCACGGGGCCGCTGTCTGGCTCAGTCAGGAGCCGGTCAAGGCACAGGTAGGTCTGCAGGATGGCGTCGTCGACCACAAACCCTGCGTCGATGTGGTTGATGACTAGCAACTTGGGCTTGCGACGCATCTCGTCCACGCTCAGTACGGCGAAGAACTCGATGGCAGACGCCGCAAGCTGCGTGGCGTTGCTGGCGTCGACCAGGAAGAGCCAAAAGTGGCAGGACTCGAAGTACGACGCCCACATCGGCAGCAGCTGGCCGCCGACTTCGCGCAGCATGCAGGTCTTGCCTCCATCGAGCGGCAGCGTCCAGTGCTCGACGCCCACACTTGGCTGCGTGTTGGGGTCGACGACGTAGTCTCCGTCCCTGGCGCCGTACGCGTCGTCCTTGTCTGTGTTGTTGCTGCCGCAGGGCTTCGCCGCGAAGGCTACGATGCGTTCTACCACACTCTTCTGCTTGCGCACGAGCTGCGCCGTGAGCTGCCGCAGCAGCAGCGTCTTGCCGACGCCGTCCAGCCCGAGCACCAGGCCAATCCTCATCGCGCTCGCTTCTTTCGGACGCTAGCTCAGAATAGGCCTTGCATAGGGCGTTTCAATGAGATCATCGACCATGGAGCAGGCTTGAGCTTTTTATCTGCTCTGCAGACACGTCGTGCTGCTCCACACATACTGCTCCAGAGCCGGTAGACGCCACGACAGTCACTCGATGGATCACCACACCACACTGCAACGGCACGACGGACGTGGCTTGCGTGCTCTGAAATACACTGCGAAAAATCCTGTTCGCGGCGTACGACGGAGTTGGTGCCGATGGCGATAGCGATTGTGATGTCGGGGCCGGACACATCTTGCGCCAAGCAGGACTTGGTCTTGGTCGTGAGCTCTTCAACTTCGACTTCAACTTGGCGCGTGTCGCCTCAATGTCGCCCGTGCTTGGAGCAACATTCCGTGGTCATGCGTCGGTTGCAACGCGTCTGACAGTGATGCAGGCTCGCGATGCGCGCTCCGCGGTGTCACCCTTGCCGAAGGGAGCGCGCTCCATTGCGATTTGCCTCCTTGACGGCGAATTGACCTCGGAGCCTCCAGAGGCCGTGCTTCATGCCATTGCAGTGGGCACGCACGTATTAATGCTGGCGGCAGAAGGACAGACCGGAGCCACAAATTGCACCGCAATAAAGACGTTCTGGCGCTGCAGTCTGCAGACGACAATGAGTCGGTGCGATCCTGCGGGTGGTCCGCCCATCGTAACTTCATCACGCATTGCTGCACAAGTCCCTTCTGCACGTGGGACCGTCGCGGGGTCTCGACCGAGGCGAGGGCAACGCTGGTCTGCACTTCAACGCAGCTCCGGCCACTCGGCCTTTCGGCTCCGGCGCCACGAATTGCCTCGGCACCAAGTGGTTGCTGCGCACCGGCTGCCTGCTCGGTAGAAGAGCTTTCGCTAGGAGGAGGACGACGACCATGCATACGGTTGTCTCGGGCCGTCGGCTATCCATCCGCGCGGAGCTCTTGAAGCGAGTCCTGTCGTGGGGCCTCTCGAGGCATCGCCGTCAGCGCCACGGGGCCACAAACCACGACCCGAGAGAGCGCGAAAGGCTCAGTCCGGAAGGCCAACGAGAGCGAGAGCGCGCGACGAGCAGCCTCGCCGCATTGTGAAAACTGGGCGCTTTCGGCGGGTCTCTGGCAAGTAAGCAATCACCGCAAAATGGGCCGCGACGAGCTGGGGCGATGACGGCCCTCTCCAGAGCGCCACTGCCTGGCAGTGCCTGCACGGCCAGCGAGTAAATAAGCGGTGATACCGGGGAGTCAGGCTGACTCCACAGCTGGTGCCTGCTCATTTCTGCTTGTTGCACATGTTGCTTACAGTCTTCGCTCCGCCTTGGTGAGCGAGTCCAGGTCGAGACGGCAGCCACAAGCCAGCACTTGAGCACTTTGAAGCCGCACTCGAAACGCTTGAACGTGCGCCGCCTCGAGATGATTCAAAGCTGCGAGGAACTGGCCCCGCCTTCCTCTCTTGCATTGCCATCATCCCGCAACAAGACCATTCCCTCCACTGGAAAAGGGTCTCGTTGCCCATCGCTTCGCCCTTTCTCGTGCACCCCTTGTGCCAGCCTGCCTTTCCCGCATACTGAGGCCAAGTCAAATTTGCGTCGCTCCCCTTGCCGCTTTTGCCGCTTTGCCGCTCGCCGCGCTGGCGCTCAGTTTCCGACTCGAGCGCCTCCCGACTCGCAGCCGAAGGCCTTCGCCACTTTCCAGGAAAGTATCTCCTTCAGCACAGGTTATTCGCTCGCGTCCACTGAGTGGATCCGCTCGTATGGTCAACTACGGGTCGCTCTACCGGCCGCGACACCGGCAGCACAAGGCGGCGTCCACCGCGTCGCGCCCCAGTGAAACGGCATCCGCGAGCTCCGATTCCCCTTGGGCCAACAGCGTCACGCCCGACGCGTATCTCCAGTTCAGTGACAGCCAACAAGACGCACTACTCCAGGACGCGCGCGCCAACGCGGCCGCGCTGCTAGTGGACGCCGTGGCAGACGCCGACAAGTGGCAGTTCGTCACGTCCCGCGGCGCTCTCAACGTGTACGAGCTGCGCGCGGACTCGGCGGACCGCGTGTCCAGCATGACGCCGGCCGACCCGGCGCAGCTCTCGCAGCACATGCACACCATGCTGGCCTGTACGCGCGTGCGGTCGTCTCTGGACGATTTCATGCGGTTGATGGCGTCGCCTCGACGTGACACGTTCCAGAACGTGCAGGCCGCGCTTTTCGAGGACCGCGTGCAGCTGGCCGACGTGTTCACGAGCTTCGGTAGTCTACCCCGTGGTCGTGCTTCCAGCAGTTCGTCGTCCGTGAGCTCCGACTCGCGCTCCAGCGGCGCTGAGACCGAGCAGTTCGCCGTCAAGTACGTGTCCATCAAAGGTCGACAGGCGCGCACCAACTCGGGCGCTTCGCTCAACGCCAGCGCGGCCGCCAATTCGCTCAAGTTCGGCGGCAAGAACAGACACCGGGAGCGGCAACAGGCCAGACTACACAGCAGCAAAGGCCACAAGAGCGCCGAGAGTGCACAAGAGGACGGCCTTACGCTCTGTCTGGCCGAGTACGCCACCGTCCGCCGCGCGCAAATCCGCGGCCCAATGGCGCACAACCAGGCCCAGGACTTGGACGACCAGCGCATCGGCATCATCTCGCAGCACTCCATTGAGGACCCCGCAGTAACTCGCTACTGCAAGCCCATCGTCACGTCCGCCGCTGCCTCCGCCAAGTCGTCGTCGGCATCACAACAAGCCAACTTTTCGGTCACTGCGCGCGCGCTCGTGCAGTTTTCCGGGCTGGTCGTGTACCCCGTGGCGACGTCGGTGGCTGGGGAAAACATGCTGGAAGTGCTCGTCAAGCTGAGCAGCTACGACGCCAACGGCATCACAGCCACCAGGAGGCAGAACATGCTCGGGTACTTGACTGCTTTCCAGCAGTTGGAGACGGCGCTGCTGGTCATGCGGCTGCGCGAGTCACCCTTCCTGACGTCCGAGAACTGGGCCAAGTCCCGCAAGACGTGCTCGGCGTGTCAAGGGAAGTTCACCATGTCCCGCAGGAAGCACCACTGCCGTCTCTGTGGCGACGTGGCGTGCTCCAAGTGCTCGGAAGTGCACCAGATCAAGCTGGGCAAGGCCGGCAAGTGTCCGTTCCGGATCTGCGTCAACTGCGTCCGAGGCTCGGACGAGAGCCAGAGGCAGAGCAGAGGCCGCATGAGCCCCCTTCAGGTATCAGCAGTGAGCCAGCCGCCCAGGACGCCCGTGAACGGGATCAGCGCCTTGCGGCGTCGGCTCGGCAGCGGCGGAGCGCCGGCACGAAGCCCCGAGGAGGACGACGAGTACAGTCGTCCACCGTCGACGAATTCCAGCAGTGGAGACAGCTCCGACTTCTACGACTCGCGGGGGCTGCTGTCGTCCCAGGCGTCCACAGGCGGAGGAGACCGGACGTACTCCAACATGTCCAACATGTCGGGAAGCACAGTAAGCAGCTTCAACAGCAGCCGCGGCCTGGGCGCGTTCGGCAAGAGCGGCAGCTCCAAGACGCTCAGCATCAGCGGCAGTAGTCTCGGCGGCAGCTTCTACAAGCAGAGTAACGCCAGCAACGCCACGACGGTGAGCAGCTCGCGCGGCAGCCGCTTTGACTACGAAAGCGAGAACGACGTGGAAGGGAACGACGTGGAAGGCAAAGACGACGACAGCGACACGGAGAAAGCCGAGAAAGTGGTGGAAGCGGTTCGAGAGGCCTCGCGAGAGGTGGAGAAGGAGCCCGAGGTGGACGAAGAGCCCGTGAAGACGGTGGATATCGACTCCATCGAGGCCATCGAAGTGGACGTGACGTCGGTGTGCTCGTCCTCTCCGTCGTCGCCGAGCAGCGTCGTCATGCAGAGCGACCAGTTCTACAAGCGCTTCTCGGAGCTGTCGCTGATGGACTTCCACGACTCGGAGTTCGACCTGTCGCTCAAGGGCGGGCTGCCCAGTGCTGGGCGCTTCACTGGCAAGTACGACTTCGACGACTCGGAGGCGGATCCGGACTCGGACCGCGAGGACCTGGGCGGCATCGGCGAGGAGGAGAACGAAGACGAGGAAGAAGACGAGGACATCTGCGACTTCGACTTGCGGGAACTGGACGAAGCCGACGAGGACGACGGCATGGAGTTCCACGACTCGAACGTCGGGCTGGACTTTAAGCTGCAAGACCTCAACCTGCAGGACTACCAGGGGCTGGACGAGCTGGAGGAGGGCGACGAAGACTACGACGACGAGATCGTGGAGGAGATCGACACGGACGTGGTGCTGGGCAGGTCTCGCGTGGGCTCCTCGTTGGCGGAAGAGCGCGCGGAACGACTTGCCGAGTACGGCATCATGGACTCGGGCAAAGAGCACATCTACGATCTGGTGGCCAAGCAGGCGGCGCAGCACTCGAGCTGCTCGCTGTCTACCATCAGCTTCGTCGACGCGCAGCGGGAGTTCATCAAGTCGAGCTTCGGCCTGGCTGCTACCCGCGACCTCAGCGAGATTCCGATCTCGCACTCGCTCACAGCCGAGATCATGCGTCGCTTTCCTGCTCGCAAGGCTGCTGCGATCCAGGACGTCAGCATTGAGGACGAGGATGACGAGAGCGAGGTCGTGACGGTGCTGGACGCGCTGCAAGATGACGTGCTGTCCACGAACGTCTTCGTGACAGAAGCTCCGCACCTGCGCTTCGTCATGGGAGTGCCGTTCCGGGCACGCGACGGGATTGTGCTGGGCGCGCTCATCGTGGCGGACTCGCAGCCCCGCGCCGCAGTGTCGGCAAGGCAGCGCTCGTTCCTGAAGGACTTGGCCGAGCAGGTGAGCGCGTTGCTGGAAGACCTGTGGACGCGGACCCAGGAGCGTGCGCAGCTCGCCCACAGCCAGACCGGCCAGCTCCACGACCAGCTGGTGGATCTGCTGTCTCAGTCGTACACGACGGGCCTGCAGATGCAGCAGAACGAGCGCAAGATGGAGCAGTCGACGACGAGCTTGGCGTCGTCCATGCACAAGCCGCAGGAGTTCCGTCATCTGCAGAGCGTCGAGTTATGAGTCCAGTCTAGTACCCCACACTGACGGCAGGCCAGCGTCAGACACGGTCTGCCGTACGAATGTCCCCGTGGCCAGAGGAGAGGAAGCTCGGGTGGTTGCAACCCTGGCGTCCCACCTTGGAGCATCGAGGAAAAATAGCGAGGGACAAACGTCGCTATTATTTTATGTAAGCACCCGGAAGGAATACAGCAACTAATTATCAGTCCACTTTGCATTTCCTGTCAGGCGCTCCGCAGAGAGCTGCAGCAGATCGCGGGCTCTGTCATCGTGTGGGCGGTTGTGAAGAGTCTTCATGTACACAGGAAACCAGTTCGCTGACTGAAAACTGAGCCTTCCTGTGCGGGAGCTTTGCTGTTCGGATGTGCAAACTGCTCCTCCCGAGCAGGTGGCCGACTCGAGAAACGTGGGAACCCGCAATGGTGTCTTTCCTGGCACTTACACGCAGATGAAAGAAGTGTCCATCACGCGGCTGTAGCGTTGAGCTAGCTCGAGCGATCACGCGGATACCTTCGACTCTTTACCATGGAGCAGAATCGCCCTGTCGATTACGAGTACTGTCACCTACAGCATCAAGTTCTAAGCCTTCATTTTGATAGATTCGGACCCCATGCAAATCTCTGGTCACTCTTACCCTCATCAGATCGGTTTGTACCTCTACGGAGCACCGTACTTCTCAACTCGCGTTCCAGCACTCAAGCCTCGACGACAAGAATTCCAACCGTACGAAACTCTACCATGCGCTCAAGCTACGTGTTGGTACTGGCTGCTGCCACGATCTTCTCAAGCTGCGATGCCGCGCCAGTAGCGACCACGCCAAGGAATGGGATGGATTTTGATGGCACCAGAGGCACCACGTTCCTTCGCGGACTACAGACGACAGCCACCGACGAAGAGAGGACCCTCAACGTGAACAGCCTCTTGAAATTGCTGAAGCTGAAAAGGGCTACTGCAAGTGCAGCAGTGGTGGACGATTTCGCCAAGGCGACTTTGGACAAGATGGTGGCAAGCCCAGCGTTCAAACGCGAGATGTTTCAGAAGTGGAGCACGTACAAGACGGAGAAGATCCTGAAAGCTGTGGACCTCAACAAGCGGGAAAACATCCCTTACGCAAACATGCTTCAAGAGTTTCTCAACACCTTCAGGCGTACGACCAGCTAAAACGATAGAGTGAATACTCTTATCCTCCTACCTCAGTGATAGACCTACTTTGAGTCTCCGCTGCGTCGATAGAGATTGTTCGGCAACCATAATTGCGGGTACCAACGCTGCTACAGAAGCCAATCTACAAAGGGTTGAGCCATCCGACAGCAACAACAAGAGTTTGCTCCGAGCCACGACAACACGGACGAAGATGAAGAAGAACGAGGCTGGAGCATCAAGTGCTTTCTTGGCGGCGCTACGAAAGCTGAAAATCCGCTGTCGCTAGCCTCAAGAAGATGCTAAAGAGCCCTTCGGTTAAGCATGAGATGCTCAAGACATGGCACAAACGTACAAGAACCGCTGAAACTTGGAAAAATGGATAATGTTGCACGAATTTGTGTCTAGACCTGAACAAGTTCGAATCAAAGTTCAACTTTGCAGAAGTCGAAAAGCACAACACAGAATGCCTTCGCCTCATGCACATGCACGTCAGTTTCCAGTTACTGTTCCAAATTGCAGAGCGCAGCTTTGTCTTGCCGATGATATCGAGATCCTAATGGACAAATGAGACTTCGACACAGCTCCGAATTCATTGTTCAGTGACCACAGTCCATCTTTCTATTCCTACGGACCGTGAGGAATCTCCCTGGAAACCATCATGACGCTCGATCGTCCGACATCGTGCTGGTTATCGCACAGATCGGCGCTGAAAGCGAAGCTGAAATGTCGATAGTCTACCACTTAGTAGCGCTAACTAACTATCGCAATTGCCACCACTGATTCCTCTTGCAGGACAAAGTGTACATGATCCTGAAAGCAATTTACCAATAGGAATTCGTAGTATTGGATTCCATGCAATCATCACTCGTGATGAGTCCTCCTCGCTTGGCTTCAAACTTGGAGCTCGAAGTGGTAAACAC
>JAABLK010000073.1:0-66826 GCA_012295415.1 Phytophthora chlamydospora | reverse complement strand
AAAAACTGATAATTTTACCGGTATGATTTTCGAGAACAGATCACGGGTGGTGATCCGGATCACCGCCAACTGGTTCATTTGAATGCGCTGCGAAGCGCCGTTATCGCCCGTCATCGTCGTCCTCTGCCAAGTCCTGGAGCAAGACGTTGAGCGCGTCGATGGTGCCGACGTCCAGCAGCCCCACTCCACCCACCGCCAGAGTCCTCGTCATCTGATCGAAACACCGGAACAAGCCACACAACCGTCAACATCCTGGCAATTGCTACCTGCTTGCTTGCGTCTGCCCTCACCGTCTCGCTGTACCGCGAGCGGCCGAACGCCTGCCTCTGCTTGGTCGTGATGATGCTCTCCTCCCCCGCCAAGTCGCACACGGTCCTCCGCGTCTCGCCGGGACGGCCAGCCGTCCGCGCCTTCTGTTGCTTGGTCGCCTGCTTTGCAGCCGCTCGCCGCAGTTGCCGCGCGCTCTGGAACAGCCCGCGCGTAGCTCCTCGGATCATGATGCGCTGAACCTGCGGCGCCCAGTCGATGCCGGTTTCCAATCGCTCTGGAAGAGTACCGTACCGGTACTTTTTGGTATTTTTTTGTTGGGTATGCTGCTTGGGATTTGAGCACTCACCACCTAAAACGCCGTCACTTCCGGAATAGACAAGCAGCG
This sequence comes from Phytophthora chlamydospora, assembly GCA_012295415.1. NCBI lineage: Eukaryota > Oomycota > Peronosporomycetes > Peronosporales > Peronosporaceae > Phytophthora > Phytophthora chlamydospora. The sequence continues at coordinate 66,171 of JAABLK010000073.1, read as the reverse complement.
AGCAGCATGCACGTCTCGACGCTGACCCGCTCGGCCGCCCCGCTTGCGCGCCGCATGAGCACCAGCGCCGCCGCCGTGCAGGTGACGCACTCGGAGCGTGGCTCCCGTCTGGCAGCTCTGCGTGAGCGCCTCACCGAGGAGGCGCGTCAGGGCCCGACGTTCTCGGAGCAGGCTCTGTCGCTCGAGGACTTCGCGTTCGAGCCCGAGGCCGCGCCCGGCGCCAAGCCCTCGCGCAAGCCCAACGCGTCCAACCGCAAGCCCAAGTGGCTCAAGGCGCAGCCCACACAGGGCGCCAACTACGAGCGGCTGCGCAAGTCTGTCAAGGGCCTGGGACTCAGCACGGTGTGCGAGGAGGCCAAGTGCCCCAACATTGGCGAGTGCTGGGGCGGCGGCAAGGACGGCATCGCCACAGCCACCATCATGCTCATGGGCGACACGTGCACGCGCGGCTGCAGCTTCTGCGCCGTCAAGACCAGCAAGAAGCCCAAGCCGCTGGACCCCGAGGAGCCTAACAAGGTGGCCGAGGCCATCGCTGCGTGGGGCCTCGACTACATCGTCTTCACCAGCGTCGACCGCGACGACTACGAGGATCTGGGCGCCGGCCACTTCGCCAAGACGATCAGCACGCTGCGTGCCAAGGTGCCGCAAATCCTCATCGAATGTCTGACGCCCGACTTCCAGGGCCAGGACAACCTCATCGACCAGGTGGCCACGTCCGGACTGGACGTGTTCGCCCACAACCTCGAGACTGTTGAGCGGCTGCAGCGCCGCGTGCGCGACTACCGCGCTAACTACAAGCAGTCGCTGCACGTGCTGGAGCGCGTCAAGGTTTCGGCCCCGCACCTCGTGACGAAGACGTCGCTCATGCTGGGCGTGGGTGAGCGCAACGAGGACTTGTTCCAGACGCTACGCGACCTGCGCAACAGCGGCGTGGACGTCGTGACCTTCGGCCAGTACCTGCGTCCGAGCACCAAGCACATGCCCGTCAAGTCTTACGTGACGCCCGAGGCCTTTGCCGAGTGGCAGAAGGTGGCCGAGCAGATGGGCTTTTTGTACGTGGCCAGTGGCCCCATGGTGCGCTCCAGTTACAAGGCCGGCGAGTTCTTCATGAAGAACCTGCTCAAGAACCGCAAGGCGCAGCAGGTCGTCGCTTAGACTTATGCCCACAACGAGTTGCGATCGCGACGCTAAAGCTATAGAATAGCGCGATGGCGCGGTTGAACGCCTTCAAGACGCCTCGAATGAAGAACAATACATCTCTACAACGCACGAGTCTGTTCTTCGCTTGCGATGGGGTATACCGGTATATTGCTTTTTCCTATCAAGAAGCTCACGACAGCGCCTGCACGAGCGACGCCGTGAGAAGCGACCGCGTGACACCAGTGCATGCGTCTGTGCACAGATCCACGGCCTCCTGAAGCTGCGTGTGGTGGATCTTGCCGGCCTGCAGCATGTACGTGACGCGTCCCATGGACGGCATGTAGGCCAGCGCGAGCTTGCCGTCTCCACGCTGCTCCTCTTCTCTGCTCGGGTCCAGCACCACCGCCCCGTTCACAATACCCTACATGTCATTAAATGCATCAGTATTTTGCATTTTCATCTCCAGATCAAGTCCACCAAGAAACTCACCGCGCTCGCAGCCGTGACGACGTCGTACATCTCCACGGCGGCATCCGCCAGCGCCAGCGACGCGCAGTTGATGGCTGCTGCGAAGACGCCTCCGTCATCCTCCAGCACCGTCACGAACACCGACAGGACGCACTTGGGCAGCTTGTGCAACATGACGGCAGGGGCCAGCGCCTCCTCCACGATGGCCGAGAGCTCCATCTCGTCCGGGTCCTGGCCGCGCTCACGACGCGTCAACTTGTCGGCAAAAGGCGCATACTTGACGTCGCACACGAGCTGCCCGTCCTTGCTGAACTCGCGGCGCGCGCGCGTGTCCGTCCGCGGGCCGTAGACTGCGCACACCACTCGGGTGCGGCCCAGCTCCACGTAGGCCGAGCCGGCAGCGCCGCTCACTGCGCCCAGCTGCATGAAAGGCCGACGCATCTCGTCGGAGCTTCCGCGCGCCTCGTCCAGCCGCTGCATCGGCGCATCGTCGTCCTTGGGCTCGGGCAACTGCGGCGCCGGCAACGGGTAGTAGCAGTTCTGCATGGCTTCCAGTCTAATGGCGACCAACAAACCCGAAGAGTTCCGGTACTCAATCTGTCCATCAAATAGATGCAATCATTCAATTTGACGGAAAATGATTACACCTATTTAACGTACATATTGTGTAGATGAGCTCTAACGTGCCCTCCATACAGAGGGGGAGACTAGTCTTGATACCGGAAGGAAGAGCGAGCGACGATGGCCAAGGGAGCGAAGGCAGAGACCACGAGCACCGAGGTGCTGAGCGTCCCCAGTACGTACCGTAGTTATCAGAGCGATTATCACCTTGCCTTAACCTCAATCTCTGGATCCAGTCTTGGAGACCGTCAAGGCCGCGCAATTGCAGAATGGACTGCGCCACCGCGACTTCCAGCGCTACCGCCAGTACTGCACGCGCCGTCTGCGCCGCGTCCGCAAGTCGGTCAAGTTCACGCACGGCAAGGGCAAGCAGTACGTGGCCAAGAAGGTGGACGCCGAGACGGCCAGCGAGAACCGCCTGCTGTACTTGCCGCTGTACAATGCCGAGCGCGCCTGGGGCTACGCCATGCAATTGAAAGAGGACGACAACCTGGACAAGTCGGAGAACGGAGAGGACGCCAACTCGCGCATCAAGTTTCACCTCAACGGCCGCCTGCGCAAGGCCGCCGAGTGGAGTCAGCGTCTCGCCGAGATCTGCGCTGTACGTGCCGACGCTCGCACGAGCCTCGAGGCTGAGGCCTACGCCGCCTACATGGCTGGCAACTTGGCCTTCCACCGCGAGGAACACGTGGCTGCACTGGAGAGATTCAACACGGCGCGCCGCATCTACGCGGACTTAAGCCAGGTGGGCACGTCCTCGCAGAAGGAGCTGTTCTCGCGCTCGGCCGACGAGTTGCAGCCCTTCATCCGCTTCTGTGAGCACCGCCTTGCGCTGCAGGGCCGCGCGGTCAGCTCCACGGAGACCTCGTCGCTGGAGCTGCAGTCGAGCGGCGACGGCGCCAACAACGCGCTGCTGCAGTCCAAAATCGACCTGGTGCTGCTGGAGGCGCGCAAGCAGAAGGTGGCTCATCTCGGCTCCGTCGAGTGGAAGCAGCAGCAGCTCACCGTGCCCACGCAGGAGCTTGGCTTGGCCGTGGTGCGTACGGACGAACTGGCACTCAAGCTGGAAGCCGCGCAGGACGACAAGGCGCGCGAGGCGCGCTTCTTGGAGCTGCTGAGCGCCTACGACGCGCTGCTGCAGGGCCTCAAGAACGCCACGGCCAAGTTGGAGCAGCAGGCCAAGAGCGGCAGTGCGCTGGTGCACTCGGACCTGGAGCTTCTGGCTGCGCTGGAGGAGTTCGCGCGCTTCAAGAAGCTGGCCAAGCAGGTGGAGCGTCAGGCCACGGTCTACCGCACGCTCAAGAAGCGCTTCTCGGCGCAGCAGGCTGGCGAGCTCACGCACATCCTGGACATGCTCGTGCAGACTGTGGGCGACATCCTGTCGATCCCTGGCATCCGCGAGCTGGAGCAGCGGCGCGCGGCGCAGTACAGCGCCTACCACGCTGTCTTCCGCGCCTGCCGGGCCACGACCGTGGCCCAGACGTACCTGCTGCAGCACAAGTTCGCCGAGGCCATGGCGCTGTACCAGTACGCGTCGGGTTTCTTGGCCGAGGCCGAGGAGATCTTGGCCGCGCAGCCTGCAGCCAAGGACGACCTGCTGCAGGAGTTGACGCGTGAGTTGCACGAGGAGCTGGCGGGCGCGGTGAGCCGCACGACGGCGCAGAGCTTCCTGGAGTCGTCGACGCGTGCCGACGCGATCCGTCTGGAGCTGGAGCAGCTCTCGCTGGCCGAAGAAGCGGACGGCAAGAAGAGCAAGAAGGACAAGAAGCGCAAGAAACGCCAGGTGCGGGCGCTGGTGGATCGCCAGGACCAGTTCGAGGCCGGGTCCGTGGAAGGCCACCGCGAGCTGGTCAAGCTGCCGCCCGAGTTCCGTGCCGTGCCCTGCAAGCCGCTGCTCTTCGACGTGGCGTTCAACGAGCTCGAGTTCCCGGACCTGACGGAGCGCACCAAGACAGACGAGGAGAAGGCCGCCGAGGCCGCCGCCGCAGGCGGCAATGAGAGCGCGGGCGGCGGCTTCTTCGGCTGGTTCCGCAAGTAGATCGGACGTTCTTGTAGAGAGAGGACGGACTAGGAACAGCGAACTGATGAGGTGCCTACATGCATTGCTTTGTTATGGAGAGTTCCTGTTCTCCTCGTCTTTCACTCGTCCAGCTCTTCCTTCTCGTCGATAATGCGCTGCAGCTCCTGCTCGAAGGCTTTGCGCTCGCGGCGATCTATCTCCTCGTCCGTGGGCGCGGGCGACACGCGGCCCAGCAGACGGAACCACAGCGGGAACCAAATGGCCAGGTAGGCCAGCCACCGCGGGATCTGGTCGAAGAAGCCCGAGAACTCGTAGAAGAGCATGCAGCACACGCCCACGAGCCCGAAGATGAGCACGTGATGCTTGTCATGCAGCGGGCCGTAGTCCGGAATGTTGTCTCGCTTCCAGGGCGCCACGGGGTCGAACTGCTTGCGGTAGGCGGCCTCCTGGCGAAGGAACTCGGCCATGTCTTCCTCCTCGCCGTCCACAGGCGGCTTGCCGTTCACTCGCTCGGCCTTGGCACGTCGCTCCATGTCCGTGATGCCAGTTGCTGCAATGGGACGCTCTCCTGACTGAAGTGACGTATTGCGCGCGATGAATATATGGTGTACTGCACACCACTTAGTTTGCTCTCCACCCTCACTTCAGACAACATGGAGAAATACAGCCGATGGTCGGACTTGAGCACGGGCATCAACCCGTTCGTGCCGCAGCGCCGCCGTTTCACATCCGGCTGGCCCGTGACCATCCTGCAAGTGGCTTCAGGCTCGCTGCTGGCGCTCGTGCGCTTCCCGTTGGTGCTGGTGTCGGGTCTGGTGCTGGCTCTAATTAACCTGGTGGTGTCGATCCTGTCCGTAGTGCCATTCCTCGGGCGACTGCTCAAGCGCCTGACCGAATGGCTGCTGTGCTCCTGGTTACTACTGCTCTTCAGCGTCTTCTCGTCTGAGGAAGGAGCCAACACGCGTCGTCTGGGGCTCGCCACGGCCAAGTCCGGCAGCGCCAAGGGCTCCTCCCGCGTGGCTCCGGGCGACGTGGTGGTGTGCAACTACACGAGCTTCCTGGAGGTTCTGTACCTGGCCAAGCGCTTCTCGCCCGTGTTCGTGTTCGCCACGGAGGGGAAAAGCGACCTGGTGCACGTCTGCGGCCTGCTGGAGGCGCTCTACAGGTCCCTGGCGATGCCTGTGAGTGCCGACCGAGTCAAGCCCACGAGGAAGATCGCCGACGTGGTCAAGAGAGCTTCAGGGCCGGTGGTCGTGCTGCCGGAAGGGGTTCGGAGCAATGGCAAGGCCGTGCTGAAGTTCATCCCGGTGCTGCAGAGCCTGCCGGCCAAGACCCGCGTGCACCTCGTGGCTTTCCGCTACGAGTTCAAGAGCTTCAGCCCGAGCCAACCTGCGGGCGGCGCGTGGGCGCATCTCTTCTGGACTGCCTTCCACCTTTACCACACCATGCGTGTGACGGTGCTGAGTGCTAAGGACTTGAACCTGGCCGACCTCACGCCCATGAAGTTGGCCAGCAACAAGAGCAGCAAGAAGCAGGAGGACGCCAAGACGCTCACCACGGCGCAAGTGGAGAAGCTGCGCTCGCTGCTGGCCGCCATGCTGCGCACCAAGGCGGTGGACTTGGGCCCGGAGGACTTTGTGTCCTTCAACAACTATTGGAAGCACGTGAACAGCGGAGGACGCCAGCCGGCCGCGGAGTTCACGGACCGCAAGGCTCCCCACGAACACGCCCAGTGGGCCAAGAGGTAGACGACTTGCGAGTTTCATTAGTGTGTCTGTCATTCTTCCCTATAGCTTCGTCGGTCTACGCCAGCTTCAAGAGCAGCTCGTAGACGCCAACGCCCAGCTCCACGGAAATGAGGATGATAATGTACCACTCGAGTCGCTCGCCCTTGTGAGAGTCCAGCACCTCCAGGAAAAACTACAAGCGAAGCAAAAACACAAAACGTCAGCAACCAGTAGAGAACCAGATTTAACCTCAAAACTCACCTTGGTGTTGTGCTGGATCAGCTCCAGCTTGAAATTGAGGTTCTGGAAGCGCTCGTGGAGCTCGAACTCTTCGAGCAGCGACTCCCACATGTTGTGGTATCTCGTCTGGCTCCAGGCTGGGTCGCCAGGCCTCTTCCGGTCGATCACACGCAGCTTGCTCACCAAGTCGATGAGCAGTGTGTTGTTGGACGCCACGATCTTAAACAGCCGCTTGGTCTGCTCGTTCTCGCGACCGAAGAGCGCGCCGCGCGGGCCCTTCTTCTCCACGTCCGTGTTGAGCTTCTCAAACTCAGTCAAGATGGTCTCGCACTGCCGCTCGTAGAACTCTAGCGCCACCGTCTGGGAGAGCACGCCGGCGATCACGTGGACGTTAATGTGGTCGATCTCGCGCACCAGCACGTTGTTCTCTACCAGAGTACTCCACTTCTGCTGCGCCGGGTCGCCCACCAGCAGCATCTCCTCCTCGTGGCCACGCATCTCGAACACGTCGCTACAGAAGCGTGTGGCGTGCTTGATTAGCGTGTTGACCAGAGCTTGGTCGCAGTTGAAGAACACCACGGCGCCGTAGTCAAAGTAGACCACCCACTTGTCCGTGGCCCGTCGGGACGTGACCGTTGTGCCTCCTGCGCCGACACTGAGCTTCGTAGTGTCCACGTTGCTGTTGCTTATAGACGGCACGCTCTGCAGCGTAGGAGGCGCTACGCCAGTGACGAGCCCCGCGTGGCCGTTGTTCTTGCTGCCGCTGAGTCGCAGCACGATCGAGTCCTTGTGCAGGTAGTGCGTGACCTTGAAGCGGTCCGTGTAGAGCTGCTGGAAGAGGCGCGCGATGTCCATCTTGCGCGCAATATGCACGGCTCGAATGGGCATGTGCTGCACTCGTTTGGCGTGGTGCTGGCTCAGCACCTGCTTCTCGGCGGCTGCGATGGTGGCGTCTACTTCGTCGGCCGTAGGCAAAGGAGGAAGATCCAGCTTGTCCAGTCCCTGCAGCGCCGCCGGAGTTGACGTGGCTAGACCGCGATGGAAGGACAACAAGCAGGAGCCAGAAGCCCTCGCGGCCGCGGCTCTAGCGCCCAGACGACGCAGCAGCATCGTGTCGATGGATGTAGCAGTCGCCCCTGTGGCTGAGCTGCTTTGGGTATCGAATATGTCTGCCACATCAATTATGTGGTTACATCAATGGTGTGGACACACCATTTGGATGGGATGGCTACATCGGACAGGACCTGATACAATGTACAACCCAGTCAGACTTTCTCCTCTTGCTAGGTGCAGCCATGTCGATTGAGGTGATGCAGGAGTTCCCTGCGCAGCCCGTGCCGCTCATCACGTTCAGCGAGGACGAGGACCAGCTCAAGGTGAACGACGAGGCGGTGGATCTGCTGCGTCGCATCGACGGGCACGTGGCCGTGGTGGCCATGGCGGGGCTCTACCGCACGGGCAAGTCGTCCATGCTCAATTGGCTGCTGGGCCGTCAGAGCGGCTTCCGCGTGGGCCCCACCATCGAGCGCTGTACGCGTGGCATCTGGCTGTGGGGGCAGCCGCAGAAGCACATTATGGCGAATGGCGAGCCCGTGTGGGTGCTCATGCTGGACACCGAGGGCATGGGCGGCCTGGAGGCGTCGCAGCAGTACGACGCGCGCATCTTCTCGCTGGCTACGCTGCTGTGCTCCAAGCTCATCTACAACAGCCAGGGCAGCGTGGACGAGAAGGCCATCGGCGGGCTCAGCTTCATCGCGAATCTAGCCAAGCACATCAAAGTCTCGGCTTCAGCCGGAGAAGGAGGCGGCAGTGAGGACGAGGACGTGATGCAGTTCCACAGCTTCTTCCCGTCCTTCCTGTGGGTCGTGAGGGACTTCACGCTTGAGCTCGTAGACGAGGACGGAGACCCCATCTCCAGCAGCGACTACCTCGAGCGCGCGCTGGCGGACCAGCCTCGTACCCCGGCCAACATGGAGCGCAACCGCATCCGCACCATGATGAAGGACTTCTTCCGTGACCGCGACTGCGTCACGCTTGTGCGCCCTGTACACGACGAATCCAAGCTGCAGCAGGTGGACGAGATGCCCATCGAGGAGCTGCGGCCCGAGTTCCAGCAGCAGCTCAGCGCCGTCAAGCAGATCGTGTACGGCGACAGCCTTAAGCCCAAGATGCTGCAGGGCAAGCCGCTCAACGGAAGCATGTTCGCTGGCCTGTTACAGGCCTACGTGGCGGCCATCAACAGCGGCGGCGTGCCGGTGATCACATCGGCGTGGGAGGGCGTTACGGCCAGCGAGTGCCGCAAGGCCATGAGCTCTGCTACTGACGCCTTCAAGAAGAGCCTGGCCGCGCTGGATCTGCCCATGGACGACGACGAACTCGTGGAGGCTATCAAGGACGCAGAAGAGCAGGCGGTGGCGCAGTACCGCGCGGCGGCTATCGGGGACAGCGCAGCCAAGCTGGAAGTGGATCTGCGCAAGCGGATGGACGCCGACAAGGCCGGCTGTGCGCGCACCAACGCGGCGCAGAGCAAGGAGATGTGCGACCGCCTACTGCAGGTCTTGTACGCCGAGCAGATCCAGCCCAAGCTGGCGTCGGCCAGCGACGGCGACGCCGGAGGCTTCGGCGACATGCAGCAGTTCGCGCTCGAGTGGCAGGCGTTCCGCGACGCGTACTTGAAGAAGGCGCGCGGCGGCGCCAAGCTCGAGTGTCTGCTAACCTTCTCGGAGGCCAAGTACGCCGAGGCCATGCGCATCTTGCTCAGTCGACAGGAAGAGGGCTACGAGAAGAAGATCCGCACGCTGCAGGGCGACGTGTCCAAGGTGAAGGAGGAGCTGGGCAGCGTCGGCGGCCGCGAACAGATCTACAAGGAGCAGATCGAGCAGATGCAGGTCCAGTCGTCGCACATCATGTCCGAGAAGGCGCGCTTCGAGGCCGAGGCCGAGGCCCAGCGCGAGCGCATCGCCGACCTCGAGGGTCTGCTGCAGGACGAGTCCGCCACCAAGCAGCACGTGGAGATCGAGCGCGAGTCGGCGGGGCTCAAGCTCTCCAGCGAGTCCAAGAAGCGCGAGGAAGTCAACAGCGAACTGGCGCGCATGAAGGCCGAGTACGAGCGCGTCGTGCAGGAGAAAGAGCGCCAGGAGATGGAGCTCAACCTGCTGAGCGAGGAGTGCCAGCAGCTGCGCAAGGGCCAGACCTGCGGCTGCGTTATCTCCTAAGCTTTAAGCCCCGACCCAGCAGCTCCTGTGGTCCCCTGCAATACCCTTAGATAACAGCAACAGTTCCCCCTCATCTCCTCCTTTTGTCTAAGCCCGTCTTATTGCCTTCTGAAGTTAAACTGAAGCAGCCTAAGGCCGGTAATTCTACTGCGGACGGCGGTTGGGCGTCAGCGGCGACACGTACGCCTTGAGCTGGAAGAATATAGCAGGTAAGGTTAATAACAGCGGAGGTTATATACCGTTGGAGACAGGGGGCGCACCTTAAAGCCCGTGAGGTCGGGCACCTCGAGCTGCAGCAGTTTGTCCTGGTCCACGACGTAGCGGCCGCGCTTGGCGTGCGTGCCCTCGTTGCGGCAGCCGTTGCCCTTGTAGAAGCGGCGGTTGGCGCGCTTGCTGGTGAGCGGGCGCAGCGAGTGCGAGCGCCCGAACTTGCTCTTGCGCGCGAAGCCCGTGATCAGTCCGTCCAGCAGGCCCATGCTCCCTTGGTCTCTTCCTTGGCTTGATGTGCGGCTGCCAGTAAAAAAACAATTCGTGTGATTATGTGGTGCACGCCATATAATGTGGTAGCCACAAATACAATGCGAACACGATATGGATACACTAAATCCAAATAGACAGGGGATCTGGATTCCGCTGTTCGTCAGCCCTTGGCCTGACTCACTTCAACCTTCCTTCCTGCAACTGTACCCCTTATCTACTTATCTGTTGACCATGGAGGACCCGGCCGAGATGAACCGCTTAGCGGCAACTACCCAGTCAATGAGGTCGCTCTGGCTCGGACACTGGAACGTGAGCGTGCGCGAGACCCCGACGCGTAGCATGCTGCCCAGCAGGCCGGAGGGCGGACTCACCTCCGTGATCTCGAAGCTGGGCGTCGCGCTTTTGCCCAGAATCTCGATGCGGCAGTTGGTCAGACACACCGATTGGCTGCTCACGTCCGTCGTCTGGTCGTTCGTGGCGATGGCTCCCAGCATGGCCTCCGTCGACTCCAGGATGGAGCGCGTCGTGTTCTCCTTCAGGTCCAGCAGGTGCAGACAGCCGTCCTGCGTGATGGCACACAACACGTCCTTCCACGACGTAAACAGCGAACCGCTCACTTGGTTCTTCAGAAACCCGCATCGAACTAGTAGCGGGCTCGCGATCGGGGACCGTAAAGTGGCAAAGAGCTTCGCGTCTGTGTCATCGGAAGCTGATAGTGCAGCTGCTGTGTACTGCACGTCGACGACAGAAGAGCAGATTAGTTTAGTGTATCCTACTCCATCACGCAGAGCCCGTGGCCGTAGACGTACATTCTTCGGTATCCTCCTGACGCTCTGCAGTAAATCTCGTTCTGGTTCAATCCGCTGCAACACACAGCAACGTCAGACCTTCCAACTCGCCAACATCAACGTCGTCAGTCCGTCGTACCTGCGCGGCAGCTAGCGGTTCTGTCATGGCGCCAGCCATCTCGCCGTACGTGAGCTTCTGCTTGCGGATGTACGTGTCCAGCGCCGTCTGGATCACCGACGTGCGCCACACCTCCATGGTTTTATACTGTTGAAACAGCGCTGACATTCCCGTCACGTACTCCACGCGGCAATGCTGCAGCTTCTGCACGTTGATGCAGTAGTTCATCTCCGCGAGCCACAGATCCTGCCTTCTCGCTGTGGTATCCACCGCTTCATTGTCTTTCTCCTTCTCCATCTCCTTAAACAGCTCGTCATACTTCGTAAACGCCGCTAGAACGTTCTTCTGAGACTGGAACAGCGTGGCGTCCAGCTTGTCGCCTTCACTGAGCATCGCCGCTACGCGCTCCTTGTACGTGGCCGCCATCTCCTCCAGCGGCTTGGTCGTCACCTCCCTCTTCACTACAGTCGTCAGCTGCACCAGCTTCTCGGCTAGCTGCTGCTGCACTTCCCCCACGGCGTGCAGCGCCTTGGACACCGAGCTCTGTACACTCAGCTGCTCAGTGGATCCGCTCGCGTCCGCTGCATTATCCGGAGCATCCAACACCACGCGCGTCTGTCTCAACGCCTCGGCATACGCCAGATCAGCCTGCATCCTCAGCGTGAAGAAGCGCAGTAGCCGCGCGTTCTCGTCGCCGCCGCGGCGGATCTCGTCCTGGAACTGGCGCCAGTAGGCGCGGTCTTTCGCCTGGAAGCGGTCGATCTGCGCGCTGCGCTGGGCCTCAAAGGCGCGCACAGAGGCGCAGCTGTCTGTCTTGAGCTGCCATACGTCCACGCTGGTCTCGAGCGCTTCGGAGGGCGCGGCGGGCGAAGGCTCCGACGACTCCATCGGCTAAGTGTCGGGTGTCGTCGTTAGATCGATTGTGACAGGTGGATTAGGACGTAACGGCAGTTGTTTTGAGATTTGTAAAGAGAGTGGGACAGTTAAAATGGGACAATTTAGTGTAGATGTACGTAAAGTGTAGTCGTGTTGGAATTGGAAATGCAACCTCCACTGCAACTCGACACCGCGCTCTGTTCGGTGATTTCCTGCCACTTCATCTATGGCAGCGGGATGGACTGCGCGCTGTGGAAAACGTCAAGCGGGTCGTACTGCGTCTTGATCTGGCGCAGGCGGTCGAAGTTGGCTTGGCCCCAGTATCGTCGGCCGAAATCGTCGCCCAGGTCCAGGTCGCAGTAGTTCTGGTAGTTGCCCCCGTCAAAGTACTTTTCCAGCGCGTCGGCGATGCCACGGATCCACTGGTAGGACGGAGAGCTCTCGGACTCTCCTTTGTTGGCACCCACGCCGATCTGAACCGACCAGACGGCGTCGCGGTGCGCCCACGGGGTCATGTCGTTGCTCTGCGTGGCGAACACGCCGCCGTACGCCTCGAATTGGATGTAGGCCCACGTCGTGTTCGGCAGACTGTCAGCCCAGTCTAGCACGGTCTGCACACCTTCATCGTCCAGCACCGAGTTGGAGTAGCCGCCCTTGATCTTACTGTAGTCCTTGTCGGCCGTAGTCAAGTGGCGCGAGGCGTTGAGCGAGCTCAGGTCGTCGCACGTGCCCTTCCAAGCGAACGCCTTGGTCGCTAGCTGCGAGCAGTTGTCGCGACGGTCCTGCGACTTGAGACCGCCGTGGCTCAGCAACCCCGAGGCATTGAGCAGCACGTCCAGCTCGTTCTTGGCGCCGAGGAACTGGCCCGTCATCCGAGCGCCTCCGCCGTCCACCACGAGCTGCGTCGTGATCCTCGAGTCGGCCGTCGGGAAGTAGTCCATCCACGACCGCAGCACCTGCGCGCGCACCGAGGCGTTGAATTGCATGTTGAAGACCGACACCACCGGCATCTTGTACGCCTTGATCGTGAACAGCGTGACGATGCCGAAGGAACCGGCGCCTCCGCCACGTTGAGCCCAGTACAGGTCCTGGTTCTCCGTGGCCGACGCCGTCACCACTGTGCCATTGTAGAGCACCACACGCATCTCGGTGGTTTGGTCGGCCGCCAAGCCATAGTGACGGCTCACCATGCCGTAACCTCCACCGGAAATGTGGCCACCGATGCCCACGCTAGGACAAGTGCCGGCGTTGAAGTTATAGCGGCCGAGCCGGTCCAGCTCCGTGTAGACCCAGGCCAGACGAGCTCCGGCCTGCACCGTGGCGAGAGCAGATCCCTCCGCCAGGTTCTCCGACACGAGGTTGATGTCCACCATGTCGGCCATGTCAATGACCAGAGAGCCGTCCATGGACGAGAGGACTTCGTACGAGTGACCGCCGGAGCGAGGCACAGGAGAGAGACCGTTGCTCACGGAGCAGGTGACGGCACGAACCACGTCGTTCTCGGACGTGGCGAAGTAGACGCCGAGAGGTTTGCGGTCAATACGAGCTTTGGGGCCCGTGGCGTAGTCTTCGTAGAGTGGCGACTCCTCCATGAAGAAGTTGGAATTGACCGTGACGGTGTCGTTACTGTTGGCACTGCTGTTGGCGGCCGAGCTGTCCATGCAGTCCTCGAATGCCTGCAGCAGTGACGTCGAGTCGACTTGCTGTTGCTGTGTGGATTGAGCCAGCGCACCGGAGGCCGCCACAGCTGCCGTGAAGAGCGCGACAGCTCGAGAGAGGAACACCATTGCTTAAGACTTGAAGATAGCCGACCAAGTTTTGGAGTGACTGCGGCGTGGCAGATTGGGGAATGGACAATGTCATCCGTAGGTTGGCCGATGGACAACAGCAGCCAAACAGGCTGCTGCCATCTCAGCACCGAATCAAGTCGGAGAGAAGCCAGCTTCCACAACATATCCAGGGTGCACATGACCCAAATCCACCGGTGGTATCTTAGCATCTCAAGCTTTGCGTTTGAGCGTCGTGCTTACAATACGCTGTAGGAATGGAATGGCCAAGCTTCCTTGGTAAAATGTTCACGACTCGGTGCCGATCACAAGATCCTCTGTAGCGGATACCGGTGATCTCGAGAGCACGAAAGGCAAGGCCTCTGCACGCGTTAGTCAAACTTTTAGTCGCCACTCGTGGAAGCTTGGATCACGCCATGCGCTTTTGGCAAAGCTCCAGCTTGTGCCTCCAGGGCGTCCCGGCATCAATGTATCCGCCATCCTATCCACGCCATGTGGTAACCTCACACACGCAGCAGACTCACGGTCCTTCTCGTCTGAAAGCAGGGAAAACAGCAGTGCACAAGTTTGCGGTGGTCGCGTGGCGCGGCTGCGAGTTCGTGGTGACTGCAACAGCAGGCGAGATGTATGGGGTGGAGAGAACTCTTGGACAGCACAACGACTACCGACCGAACGATGCATTCGGCGCCCAAGCCAAGATAATACAAACCACACCCATGCTTTACTATGGTATGGTTTGTGAACCCTTCGCAGGCCGATGTCCAGTGGTGCCACCCAACCGCGTGCCATGACATCTCAGTCTCCGTGCACTTTGTACGCCCGAAAGCTTCCACGACGACACCTGCACCCTTGAAACAAACTTGATTGACAGACAACCTCGTTCGCCATTTTACCCTGAGCGTAGCGCGCTAAGCGTCTCCGTCATAATTCGGAAGACGAGGGGCTTGATTGAGATCTGGGCTTATCTCCAGGGCGGTATCCAGCACAGTCGGCGAGGACTGGCGAGCGTGGATGTCCGGTGGACAGGAGGTTGGCGTTGAACGGCTACTTGAGGCGAGGCGAATAGAGCGCATCGTAGTCCGGAGCGCGTCATCAAAGGATGCAGTGCAGCGACAATGGAGGAAAACCAGCGTACAGTCCTCAACGGCAACCAAGCAGAGAGGTTGCTGTCCTCGCAATGGCATTGGGGTCTTGCTCGACAGACGAACGCAGCAAGCAGCACGTGGCCATTCATCGAAACTTAGGAGAGTCGGTGGTCAGCTCGCTCGCCAAAAGCGCTCGTAGGGAAGACAATGCACTACAATTGCACGCGCGGTGTGGATTCTGCTCCAAGACTTGTTGGTCCTGTCGTGGGAATCGGTCGAAGGAATCGCGTTCACCGAACGCTTCACCCTCCGCCGAGCCGGGCGTCGCAGCCCCCAAGCAGCGCACGGCTATCGAAACAAAATAGGGGGAACACCAGCGCCAGCCACGCCGGCACGCAAAAGTTACCGGCGCATTTTCGCGCCCAGGAACATCTAAGCGCTCTCTACAGCAGTGCGTGGCACGAAAACGAGAACGTGAAGCGAGTGAGCCCCTTGGTCTGTCCTCGATGCCTCTTTCTCTTTGACTGCAGTGGGACGCCATAGTCGCACTCCGAGTCAAGATGACCAACGCCCTGCTCCATATGTGCACAAGCGAAAAGCACTTGCCCCCCACGCTATTTGGCGTCAAGACGCTGAAAGAAGCTCCGGTCACTCGTCAGCATCGCTGGCCTGTTGCCTGTGCGAGCGGCGCCAATATTTGCGAAGTGCCGCGGTTACGCCGGACTCGTGAAAGGCTCATGGGCGCCACGTTGAGAACGTTCCGCCCACTCGTAACCTAATGCGGCTTTTCAGGATCGAGACAAGGCTTGAAGCACATCTGTAAGCATTATCCACGACCTCCAAGTTAGCTAACTCGGGTTGTCATTGAGGCGTCAAACACCGCGTCTGCTGGCGATAGAGAAACGAGTGGAGCTCTCCGAGTTTGCTTCCACGCTTGCCTCTCCTTCGAGCGCTGTCCAGTCGGCCTCCGGCCTCTGAGATGATGTCACCTGAGCCCACGAGCCTATCCCCCAACCAAGACGTTCAACTCGGAGTCACCACTCTCCAATCCTCCACCAAAGCCGTCGACAGCGGACAGGAACAGCAAACGCACGCACTTGCGACTTTGTTGTACCAGCGAGAATCAAGCGTCCGAAACTGGTGGGCGATCGATCAAGTCGAAACTTCTGGTACTTCTTTCACCCGTCGCACATTCGTATATTCCCCACCGACCGACCACACAGAGAGCACCATGAACGGCTCAATGCATTCGCTGTCTGCGTCCATCACGTCCGCGTTGGCGCTCAAGCCGTCCACCGTCTACATCCTTCGCGTCGAGAACGCCAAGACCCGCCAGAGTTGGCACATCCGACGTTGTTTCTCCGAGTTCTGCGAGCTGCGCGAGAAGCTCCTGGCTTTGATCGACGACGAGATGGCCACGTACCTCACCAGCCTCGAGATCGACTGCGCTGAGCGGAGCTTCAACACCAGCAGCTCCGTCGCCAGCTCAAGTGCCAGCACCTGCAGCAGTATCAGCATGAGCTCCATTCGACATCGCCACCATTCCTCGCCTATCGCATCAGATCGATTTGCTTTCGTGTTCAAGCAGTTCCCACCCCGAAAGCTGTTCGGCTCGCGCTCAAAGCGAGTGATTGAAGCGCGGTCCTTGGCCCTTAACCGCTTCCTACAGCAAGCATTGGAGGTCGTTGAAGTCGTCCGACAGCGTCAATTGATCGCCATTTGCTTCAGTATGATGACCCACATCGAGACGTTCCTGGAGTGCGGTGCTCACCGCGAAGTGACGCGAGTTGCGCCGTCCAAGAGCGTCAATAGCAGGAACGACAATGCAGTTGGAAGAGGAGCGGTGTCACCGAGTACAGCCCGGAGAACGTCTGCTGCCATAGCGCTCACCCCTGGCTTCCACCACTACCCGCTGGTGCCTACGCCAGCCTTCACCATGACGTTCTCAGACCACCAATCCAGCAGATATGACCGCAGCAGCAGCGAGGAAGACGACGACGAGTCTCGGCGCTTCAACAACTTCGACTTCACACGGCGGTTCTACCGTGAGTTTGGACGCCAAGAGGAGCGTGCGGAGATGTACGACGAAGACTCGGACGACGACGAGATGCAGATGCTCAAGAAGACGTGGAGTGCCATGATGGAGAGCGAGATCCGAGAGCCAAAGCTGTACCACACTGGCAGCCATTTCGGCATGTTGGAAAGCGGACATTCGGCCACGGAGACTTGGGCCAAGCGGATCGAAATCGCCGGCATCCACAACACCAACACACCATTGAGTGCGACTTGCCCTGTGCAACATAAGACGTCGGAGGCTGCGATGCACAGAACGGAGCAGCGTCTGCACCGCCACCGATCAAACTGTCGCATTCCAGTCCAGCACTACCCCACGTCCGCATGAAGAAAAAGCTCTTCCTGAGGTCAAGTTCCGAGCTCTATGATAGTTAATTAGTCAGCGGGGAAGTTAGGCACGTACTGGATCAAGGCCATCAATGGAAGTGGCATGGTTCCGTGCCTGCCTGGTTCCCCAACGAAAGTAGTATTTCAAGTACTTCGAAGTAGTAAATAATCTAAAACGTTATGATTAAAAAGGGTTAACCGCTAGTTTTCTCGGCAGCCTGATCCTCCAGTAGCACCTTGTGTGCGATCTGAACGATCCGGTCGAAGGCCACGTCCGAGTACCGTCGCCAGCACACGTGGTCGCGCCACTGTCGCGTCGGGAACTGCGGAGTCGTCAGGCCATGGAAGACCTTGGCCACCGCATAGCTCGTCCACCGGTAGTCTTCTTCACTACTTTTACTCTCTTCAGCCTCGTTATCCTCCATCGGACCTCCGCCATTAAGCCGGAGCTGAACGAGTGAGCGGGTGTCACGCTCGATGGCCTCGATCAGTGACGTCGTCAGAGGTCGAAGCAGCTTCTGTAGCAGGACTTCGTCCTCGCCTCCTTCCGGTTTGTTCGCTGCGTCGTCGTCGTCAAAGTACCGTACAAGTTTGGACTCCAGAGCACGCGCTTTCTCCTCCAGATCTTCTTCCTTCTCTTCATCTTCATCGTCGCGTCTTGACGCTGTCGGAGAAGGCGTTGGCAGTGCAGCTGCGTGCAGCGCGCCGTAAAGATGAGCAAGTCGAGCGAGTTGTCGAGCCTCGAGATGTTCGTGCTTGGCGTACAAGAGTTTGGTCCATCGATCGACCACCTTGGCTTTCCTATCGTCGCGCCAGCTCAACTGGACCTGAAACGCTGGCTGCGAGAGCGTCAAGCGCTGGATCTGGCCAGTCTGTTGAGCTGCTCGTAGTTCCTGCAGCATGCGTCGTTCGTTTGTTGCCGCGGCGACAGCAGCAGCGTTTGCTTCACCCTCTTGCTGGGCGTCCGAGCCCGCCGATTGCCCCGTGGACTGCTCGCCATTTACCGCACGCGCGTACCATTCCGCTGTCTCGTGCAAGTGGAAATCTACGGCCCAGGAGCTCAGATACCCGTCCTTATGATGCGTCACGCTTGCATTGGGCAACTCCTTACGTTGAACAGCTTCAAGCAGAAGCTTCGGACACGAGCGAGGCGCCAGTTTCTTCGCCTGCGAGTCAAGTAGCTGCAGCGTACACCGACTCATGCTCAAGGGCTGGAGGGTCACTCGTAAACCCGCGCTGTCGCTCTCTTCAGCAGCTTCCCCACGCTGCGTCTCGAGCGCCAGCAACGTGAGGAACGTCTCGACCGTAGCAGCCTTGAGGTCGAGGTGACGCTCGAGCCAATCTCGCTCCAGGGACACCAGCGTCAGGTCGCCGCCGCGTTGGCTTTGATACTTCACAGCCACCGCGTGCTTTTGACTCGCTACAGTCATTTGATCTTGGAAAACAAGCGCCAACAACCTACGAAGCTGCTCGATGTGTAGCGACGTCGAGAAGAGCAACGAACGGAAGTGCACAGCGTCCTCGTCCAGGAGATAAAGCAGCGCGCGCGCCGCCTTCCCGTCGCGGCCAGCTCGGCCCACCTGCTGCACGTAGCCTTCGACTGACGACGGCATGTGGAAGTGCACGACTGCACGCACGTTCTTCTTGTCGATGCCCATACCGAAGGCAACGGTAGCCACCACGACACGCACTCGGCCTCGTGCGAAGCCCGTGCGAACCTTCTCCTTGGCTTCAGGCGTCATCCCGGCGTGGAAGGCCAGCACTTTCCCAGAGCTTCGCCACGCTGACGGAAGCTGTTCACGAAGCAGCGCCGCTAACTCTTCCGTCTGTCTCTGCTGATGAACGTAGACGATCACGCCTCCACCGGTGCCTTTAGACGTCTGACTCGCCCCTTTACTGAGCTCGGGGAGGATCCCAACGAGGTGCCGTAGCCGCTCGTCGTTAGAGCGAACAGAGCGCACCTCGAGCGCGAGATTTCGTCGCTGCCACGGCATCTGGAGCACCATGTCGCCTTCGCTCTCGTTGGCTTCAGGTTGAAGCTGTCGGCGTGAGCGCAGCTGGCGTAGAACGTCATGTACGACGCGGCGTGAGGCTGTGGCCGTCACACACAAGACGCACTGCGCATGACGGAAGACCTCGGCCAAGCGGAGGTAGCTGGGCCGGAAGTGGTGACTCCATTCGGACACACAGTGCGCTTCGTCGACGCACACTAACGCCAGACGAGCGCGAACGCGCGGCATGGCCAACAGCGACTGCATCCCCGCACCCAACGCCTTCTCCGGTGACAGGAAGATGAGCGAGAGTTTGTCTGCCAGTAAGTCACGAACGAAGGCCGCGTGCTTCGCCTTGGACGAGCTTGAATCCGAGCCAGCGGAGCCGGAAAGACACACTGCGCGAGCTTTTAGAGGTGCTGGGAGACTCTCGTACTGATCGTTCATGAGCGAGATGAGTGGGGAGATCACGAGCGTGAGGCCAGGCAAGAAGAGAGCGGGGAACTGGTAGCACAGCGACTTGCCGGCTCCTGTTGGCAGCACGAGAAGCGTGTCCTGGCGACGCAAGACCCTCGAGATGGCCCATTGCTGGCCCGGACGGAACTCAGCGTGGCCAAACACCAAGCGTAAGTTCGTCACCATCGCGTCTCGTTGCTCCTCTTCCGAAGCCTCGATGTCTAAAGGTACGCACTCGATAGCCTGCGCTTCGGCGGCTGATTCACCGGTGCCTTCTAGGGACGAAGCTGTAAACAGCGTCTGCAACGCGAGAGGCACGTGGTCGTCTTCCCAGAGGAAGAAGTCGCAGCGGCCTTCATCGAAGCCTAACGGACAAGCGAAGAACTTGCGCCCGTGGTTTTTGTTCTTCTTCTTCACCTCCAAACGCTGGCAGACCAGCGCGTGGTGGCATCTCGGAGGTTGCAATGGTTCTGCCGTTGGCTTAGGCTTTGGTTCTTCTTCTCCAGCAATTTTACGAGCGCTCTCGGCCTTGGCCAACGCCTCCAGGCATTCCTCAATGAAGTCCACGCCGTCGTTAGCCAGCAAAGACTTCTCCTGCTTGCGCTGCTGGCTGCCCTTTGCGTTGACCACAGGCTCAATCCCTGCAGCTTTGCCCCCCGTAGCTTCTTCTAGAGGGTTCTCGTAACGTGCGCGCAGATAAGCTGGCCGCTTCTTCGCACGCCCAGAGCTGCCTTTAACCCTCTTGCGCATGTTGAGCTTGACGAAGTTGTCGCTGACGGCACTCTGAGCGTCTTCTGCTTTCCACCGCTCAAACTCCGCGGCCTTCCCAGCCTCTGTAGTGCCAATACTTGTAGCGCTGCCTTTTACCGGAGCGTCGAAGTCATCGAGGCTCAGCGCGCTGTCCCCCTTTGAAGCAAAGCCCCACGCTTCCTCCTCGTCTTCCTCTTCAGCAGGAGCTTTACGCTTTCCGGTCACTTTCACCTCCTGTTTTTCCTCTCTAACATCCACCGAAGGCTTTGCTGGCAGCCCTAATGCCGACGTGGCGGTAGGGCCGAGGATGGTGTCGAGCTCTTCTTCGTCTCCTCCCTTCCCGTCTTTTTCATTGCCGAAAACCTCCTGGAAGACGCGGTCGAAGCCAGTCTCTTGGCGCTCTCTCTCCTGCTCCTTGGCACGTTCAGTTGCGTCATCCTGAGGCTTCTTGGCTGCTCCGTTGCGCCACAATTGCTGCCGTTCTTGGACGGACAAGCTAAGACATAGAGCTCCACCTTTTCGCTCCTTACTCGGCTTCTGCTGCGTCTTTTTCGCTGCTTTATCGCATTCTGTAGTCTTCACGATCGTTTTCTTTACCACCGGCTTGAGTTTCTTCTTTTTCTTCTTGTCCATCGCGCGTAGCAGCCACGCCGCACCGTCATCAGATTTTCGAGGCTTGACGCTGGAAGTCACGGACTTCCCGGCACTTCTGCGCGGTGCAAAAAGAGACGCAGGCGTGTAGGCCGAAGAAGAAGATGCTACTGTGTGTGGTGTAGTTGAATGAGCTGCAGGGGCCGAGCTGGAGACACCGGAAGAGCTGCCATTCTTCGTCGCCTGCCTTCGCGGCCACATTTTTAGCTCGAATTGAAAAATGAAGTGGCGCCAATGACGTTGATTGGCTGGAATTAAACTTCTTGTTTTAGCCAATTAATGAGAAACGTTGCAGCGATTGGTCTTTACTCTAGGCCTTTATCAGCCAACCAGATCGCTCATTGCGAATTGGCTGCAATTGCCATCATGTCGATGGCGACTGGAGCGAAGGCGCTGAGCGCGATCGAGTTCTTGCGGCTGTGCGGACGCCTCAAAGTGCGTTGACTACGTCAATATTTAGCTGCGTCTCTCTTCTATTGGCTGCGTGAAGGAATCGCTCTGGAAGCTTGTGTGGACGAAGTTATTCGACGGCTAACCCTGTGTATCAATCCGCATTGCTGCCTTTTCGTGCCTTCAATAGACGCTCAAGCGCACTGGATGGGTGAACAACAAGGTGGCACTGCCCGAGTCGGTGGCAGACCACATGTACCGCATGGGTATGTGCTGCATGCTGCTGGACGACGCCAACGAGACGGTGAACCGCTCCAAGTACGTGATCGCTCATCGCAGACCAATCGTTGGAGAAACGAAGCGCAGATCTAACGTTGCTGTTACCTGTATTGTGGGGTTGAACAGGTGCATCAAGATGGCCATTGTGCACGACCTGGCGGAGTCGCTGGTGGGCGACATTACGCCTCACGACGGTAGGGTTTTCTGCTGGGTGGCTTCGTGCGAGGCTTGGATTTCTGACTGGTGGTGACGACGAACAGGTGTAGCTGAGGAGGACAAACACCGCATGGAGAAGGTGAGAAGAATGCTGCGATATGGAGGTGGACTTGCCTGACGTTCTTGGAACTTGACGCTGCTATTATACAGGAAGCGCTGGACGAGATATGCAACACGCTGGGCGACACGTCGTCTGCGGCCGAGATCCGCGCGTTGTGGAACGAGTACGAGGCTGCATCCACGGAGGAGGCCAAGATCGTCAAGGTAGGCGTATTGGCAAGATCCATGCCTGTTGCCAACGTCTAACGATGTGACGCCCTTGCTGCTCGTTGCCAGGATTTTGACAAGTTCGAGATGATCCTGCAAGCCGACGACTACGAACGAGGTGCGTCGCCTGCCTGGGCGCCTTCAGCTGCTGCTGCTGCTGGTGGTGCAGTGATTGCAGCAAACCATCTGTATGCACACTCTCCTTGCTAACTGCTCCTGTGTCTTCATCCATTGCCGTTTTGCAGCCCAGAACGTCCCCCTGGACGACTTTTTCCAGAGCACCAAGGGCAAGTTCCGCACGCCTCTGGTCCAGTCTTGGGTGGCTGAGCTCACTACGCAACGCGAAGCGCGCCGCGAGAGCAAGGAGGAGAAGTAAGGTTGGTCGAGATAGTGTCAGACTGAGCTTATAGAAGGAGACTCCGAGGTGTTGTGTTGAAGGCAGCATGTCCTTGCCGTCGGCATGAGCATTCGAAGCGCTGCTTCGAGGTCGCCCGATACTGGAGACAAGTCAAGCAGAGTGCATGTCAACTTCAACGATCGTAAAAATGCAGCCAAAGCTTCGAAGATATCGGTGATACTGGAAGACGCTTGAAAGATAATCTGAGTACCGACGGTTTACCGGTAAAACTGCTAGCGGGTTGGGGCAAAACGTGGCCGAGCATTCGTGTCCTGTCAGTCAGTTCCGATTTCCTCCCCAAGAGCGTCGACGTCCCCCTCCTCAGCCATGTCGCTCGCCGCCATTCCCACCGCCTCGCTGCTCTCGGAGCTGCAGAAGCGCATCGAGTGCGCCAACAAGAAGGAGCGCCGCACCATCTTCATCGGTACGCAGTCGCCGCCTCTTCATACTCCAGCGATCTTCCTGCCCATTGACTGACGCATCTCCTCCGTTGCAGGCCCCCCTGGATGCGGCAAGGGCACGCAGTCGCCCCTCGTCAAGGACGAGTACTGCCTGTGCCACCTGGCCACGGGCGACATCCTGCGCGCCGCCGTGGCCGCCGGCACCGACATGGGCAAGAAGGCCAAGGCCGCCATGGAGTCGGGCGCACTCGTGACGGACGAGATCGTCGTGGGCATCATCAAGGACGCCATCAAGAGCCCCGACTGCCGCCGCGGCTTCATCCTTGACGGCTTCCCGCGCACCGTCGTGCAGGCCAAGAAGGTAGAGAGATGACTGTGACAATTGTGGACCAGGCATTGGCGTGCTGACGTTGTGGTGGTGTTTGCTGCTGCTGTAGCTCGACGAGATGCTCGCTGAGGAGAACACGTCCGTGGACGCCGTTGTGAACTTCAACGTGCCGGACAAGGAGCTCGTGGAGCGCATTTCGGGCCGCCGCGTGCACCCGGCCAGCGGCCGCAGCTACCACGTCAAGTTCGCCCCGCCCAAGGTGGCCGGCAAGGACGACGTGACGGGCGAGCCCCTGATCCAGCGCAAGGACGACAACGAGGCCACGCTCGGCTCGCGCCTCAAGGCCTTCCACAAGCAGACGCAGCCCGTGATCGACTTCTACCGCAAGCAGGGCAAGCTCGCCGATGTGGACGCCAACACCGACATGCACAAGGTCACGGCCCAGATCCGCAAGAGCCTCGGCCAGGACTAGATTGCTGCCTCGCGTCCCCCGTCTTCGTTGTCACTGATTTGACGGACAGTAGAGCAGGCCTGCTACCTAAGCTCGGTCTCGTGCTCTAGCACTGAGCTCCGAGCGCCCCACACCCAAGAGCTGCATGAATATCGACCGCAAAGATGTCTGCATTTGCTGCAATCCCCTTCGTTGCTGTTGCTGGTGTCTACGTTGACGGCATATGCCTAAAGATCGGAACCTCGCTTTAACACCTTGCGTTTCGACAGGCAACGTCAGTCGATACCGCTCAAATACCGATTTGATACCGGCGCCCTTTCAAATCTGTTCCTGGCCAATCAACGCGCCGCATCAGATGCTTGTCAGCCGCAGATCCAGCGCTGCGTCATTGCTTCTCGAGCGTGTATCAATCGACGAAGGATGGCCAAGAACGCGCTGCTGAACCTGTACCTGCTGGCCTTCAACGCCGCCTCGTGCGCGGGCTGGGCCTACGTGCTGTTCCTGACGGTGACGACGGTACTGCATGCGCACGAGGCCGGCCAGGACTGGAGCCAGGTGGCCCAGAGCACGTGGGACGTGGTGGGGGAGCCGCTCAAGCTGGTGCAGACCATGGCCGTCATGGAGATCGTGCACGCCGCCGTGGGCTTCGTGCGCTCGCCGCTGGGCTCCACGCTCATGCAGGTGAGCTCTCGGCTGTGGCTGGTGTGGGCCATCAACGTGCTGTGCCCTGAGACTCGTGCGCAGTTGGGATTCCCCCTCATGGTGGCCAGCTGGGGGCTCGTCGAGGTGCCGCGATACGCGTTCTACGCGCTCAACCTGTACGACGCCGTGCCAGGCTTCCTCTTCTTCCTGCGCTACCATCTTTTCATGGTGCTCTACCCCTCGGGTGTGCTCGGTACGTCTCCATTTTCGGTGGCATCTACCTTTTGTCGTTGCTATGCAAGTGCAAAGCTCACGTTGCTCTCTTGTTGGTGATCTTGTTGTTCAGGTGAGGTGCTGTGCATGGTGAGCTCGCTCAGCTTCCTGTCCACGGGCGTGTACGCTATCCAGCAGCCCAACACGCACAACGTGGCCATCTCGCTTTACGTCGTGGTGCTCCTCGTGCTCCTCGTGTACATCCCGGGGCTGCCCGTCATGTACGGCCACATGCTCACGCAGCGCAACCGCGCGTACTCCAAGACCAAGGCCAAGACGGCGTAGATCTGCGATAGCATTCCTCAAATCATCGCACGATCGGTGTCTAGGATCGGCTGTAGAGACGATAAAGCGGGGCAGATCAACAGGAAAAAATCGCGCGCTGTGCGCGTGTGCTAGTCTATTGATGCATAGCTTCTTGTTGCTCCCATCGTTCTGCATTGCGGACTAACTGCGGCCTACGGCAGCTAGCTCCTACCGTTAGATCACACTACCGACGCAGTAAACTTTACAGATACCGGTACACCCATTTAGAAAATGCTGGAGTCCTCCAAGTCCTTGTCGTCCCCGGTCTCTTTCAGCACGCGTCGCGACACAAACATCAGCAGCGCGCCAATAGCACCGACGACGCCGACAATCACCACGACAAGCGTTTGGTCCAACGTCGTGCTGGAAGTTGAGGAAGCCGCCGCCTTGGTCTTGTTCTCCAAGGCCTCAGCGCTGTTGGTTGACGAACTCGACTCCTCGTACGACTGGCCCGTCACGCTCTGCTCACCAGACCCGGAAGCTGACCAGGCACTGCTTGACTTGGCGTCGAACTTCTTGGGGTGCGGCGGAGGTGCATGTGTAGGCTTAGCAGTTGTTGGTGCCGGCGTAGGTGCCGAGGTTGAAGCCGGGGTCGGCGCTGTGCTTGTCGCCTTCTCGTTCATGTCTGCTTTGCCGGTAGTCTCCTCGTTTGTCGACTTGCTGTCCGAGCTATCAGCACTCGCGTCAAAGGAGCTATCGTCGAACGATCGATCGTCATCTTCACTATCAACGCCTTCCTTGGAGTGGCTACTGGAGCTAGAACCCTCCTCACTGCTCGAGCTGGACGTCTGCGGCGTCAGAATCTCGTCGTCCGTGGATGATGAGCTGGATGCAGACTCCTGGGACCGCTCCGTCGTGCGCTCCATCGGAGCTGTGGTCGTCTTGACTAAACTGTCGAACGAGATGGTCTTCTCGCTGTCCTCTTGGCTTCCGTCGTTGCTGTCTGAATTCCACGCTCGTGTCGTGGCCGTCGTGGCGCTCTGTGCCGAGTTTGTCGTGACGACTCCCACCTCCAGTTCACCGACCGCTGCGGAGCCTGAACCTGAATCGAATTCCTGCCTCTGACTGCGCAGAACTCGAGCGTCTGTTGTGAATAGTAACGCGAGCGCCAGCAGCAGCAGCACCGTCGAGCGTCGACGCCATCGCGGCGCCAAGTACACGCACATCCACCTGCTCAGTCGGACGAAAGTTCTCGACTGCCAAGACCAGCGATTGCAAGAGCAAAGCTGAGGAAAACTTTCACCACGGGGTTGTATACCGGCGGGCCTTTCCCCGACGTTCCCGACTTTCCTGTCTCTTGCCTGTGCGTAGAATGGAGACCTCGAACGGCGCGCCAAGTTGCCAACTGGTCTGTCCGGCAGCGGGAGCGAATGGCCTGCAACGCCCGCCATGTGCCCACGCACGACTGAACCAGAAAGAGACCCAGCCGGTGGCGAGGAAGCCGCCGATTAACGCGGCGGCTGCTCATCACCGCGCTGACTTGCACACCGAGCCATGGTTGCCGCTCGATGCCATGAGCGAGAAGCGAAATGCAGAGTACTGTAAGTCTCGATGATATTTACTGGACGCAGCAGCTTGGCTGAACTTTGCTTTCACGTGTCAAGCTGAAACAGGCAATGATATTGGAGGCAAGTACGGTTAAGGGGCGTGCACTCGTCTCAAGTGTTCACGTTGACCGAAGCTGTGTCTTGGATGCCTTGCTTGGTAGAGCAAGCAAAGGTCTATCCATTTATACACGCGCTGTTGCCCCGACAGCATGCCAGACGGCGAGTTATCCAACAGCTACTGCAGTTCGCCAGTCCCATTGTAGCAAGCCAGCATGCTCAAAAGGACTCTAGGTGAAGCGCACGTCAGCAATCGCAATCTGAGCGTGAGATAAGCGCATAAGGTGCTTGCGTGGGGTGCATCACGAACCGAATTGACCTTCGCGGCAGGGCCGGAGCCTTGAGCCTTGAGTTCGAGGCACTGGAAACTCAAATCGAGTCGCCAAAGGTGTATTCACTTCACTGCGGTGCCACAGCACCCAAGCAGAAAAAAAAAGTGGTTGTAACGGTACAAGCTTTCTCGCTTCGGTGTGCTTCCGCGCAGGAGGCAACGTCCTCAAATCATCGTGAGCCCGCGGATCATGAACAGCACCAAGCAGAACCATTCCTCGCACTCTTATGAGCTAGAGGATGCCGTCAAGGACGGCCGGGACAGCAACTGCCAAAGCGCAATCTTGCCCGGTCCTCCACGGAGATCACGCTGCGACCGTTTAGAGCAACATCCGGGATGGAAAGCTTTCTATCGGCTCACTTTCCAAACGACCCGTCCAGGACAAGCGACCATGCTCGCCCGCTCCGCTCTGAAGCGCTCCCTCGCCGCAGCTCGCGCTGCACCAGCCTTCGGTCAGACTCGCCTGTACCACGAGAACGTGATAGACCACTATGAGAACCCGCGCAATGTCGGAGCCATGGACAAGAAGGCCAAGAACGTTGGCACGGGACTCGTTGGCGCACCCGCTTGTGGCGACGTGATGAAACTGCAGATCCAAGTGGACGAACACGGAACCATCGTGGACTCCAAGTTCAAGACGTTCGGCTGTGGCTCGGCCATCGCGTCCTCGTCGGTGGCCACCGAGTGGCTCAAGGGCAAGAGCGTGGAGGACTGCCTCATGATCAAGAACACCGACATCGCGTCGCACCTCAAGCTGCCGCCCGTTAAGCTGCACTGTAGCATGCTGGCGGAGGACGCTATCAAGGCCGCCATTTCGGACTACAAGCGGAAGCAGGCGGTCGCCTCGGGTTGAGTGAGCCGCGCAGTGGAATTTCAGTTATGGTTTCGTGGTGCAATGACGCATGAATTGGCTTAGCGACTCAAAACAAGCTCAACTTCGTGGCGGCACAGCAACAAAAAGAAGCAAAAAGAAACAGACCGAGGATCTATAATACCTGTTCGAAGTAAAATTTCAGTTTGATGCAGTTGTAAAAGTTGCAAAAGGTTATGAAATGCTGCCATTCACAAGAAGAGATTCCGTTTGTCGGATCTGTGCAAGAACTGCGTCGTCACGGCTAGGATACTACGGCGAAAAGAAGATCTCAACAAGTCCTATAACTTGGCTGGCGCTGTTGTCCAAGTGTAGCTGTAAGGACCCCCTGCTCGACATAACGATCTTCTGATCTTCTGCCAGGCAGAGTTGCTTGTGGTGTACTAGTATAGTCCGTGAGTGCATTGCAGAGCACCTTGATATCTTCTGTGAGTCGTCCTGAAGAATTGAGTTCATCGATTGTGAAACCAATGCGAGGCCACAAATATACACCACAAGCAGCTCATTCTGGCAGAAGATAAGAAGATCGTTACGTCGAGCAGGAGCAACACTCGGGACAACAGCGCCAGAACAACGAGAAGGAAGACCGTGTTGCAGACTCTGCAACGCGGTCTTACTTCTGAAGCCTGTCCGTTCGAGTTTGAGAGCGATATCAGAAACACAGCGTCTACTCCTTATTCTCCATGGAGTATATATATCGTTGTTCCGAGGTATCCAGATGCTAAAACCACTTTCAAATTGTATTCCAAATGGCTACAATATACGTTTTTACAATGTACAAATAGGAGTTGCTGCGATACAAACGTCAAGTCGAAAATCCAGCGTTTGACTTGTTGCATAGAGAGCCGGGTAACAGCGATGCGTCGTTCACTTGCTCATTTGCTTCCGCTTCCGCACGGTTGAGCCAAGTGGGAACTATGGGCGAGGCCTCGCCGCCTTCCGGGTCTCCTCCCCCGGCAGTTACAGTGCCCTCTTCCTCGGGATCCATGACCACCACGTCGCCCGCCCTCGCCCCTTCCACCTCCACCCGCACAGGCCGCAACCTGCGCCGCAAGGTCGTGGACGAGCTCAAGAGCGTGCGGGTGCGCAAGAGCCCTGCCATGAAGCTCAGTTCACGGGGAGGGCAGCCGCCGCCTCTGGAACTTAATGAAGAGGAGGAGGAGGACGCGCACGACCAAGTGAAGGCCAAGGGCTGCAGCCTGTGCGAGCGCTCGTTCAGCGTCTTCCGCGCCAAGCACACGTGCAAGCTGTGCGCGCAGAAGATCTGCGACGACTGCAGCAAGAACCGCGTCAAGCTCAACCGCCGCCTGGAGCGGAAGAAAGGCTCCAGGCTCTGCGACCCGTGCGCCACCAAGTATCTGCACGCGGAGGGCGAGGAGGACGCCTTTCCAGACGCGTCCCCGGCGTTGACGTCGATGCACAGCGAGTACGCGCTCAAGAGCAAGCCGGCAGACAGCTACGCGCTGTCTCGGCGCCACTCGGTGCCGGCCAAGACGCTGGCGTCCTTTATCCACAAGGAGGAGGCCTCCAGCGCTAACGAGAAGCCTGCGGCAGAGCCAGTCGCGGTAGGAATCTCCAAGATGCGCGACGCCCACGTTAAGCGCGTGGTGCACCCGTCCCACTTGCGGACGCGTCATTGGCTTTCGCTACTGGCGGCGGCGGTGCTGGTGACGCTAAGAGTCATCTACTACAACCGGAGAAGCGGCGTCGAAGGCAGTGCCCTCACTCCTGTCCGAGAAGTCCTGGAACAGCCTCCGTACACTTTCCTAGAGCGTGCTCTGGACAACTTACTGTCGATGCGCACCTTAGGCGCGTACTTCTTGAGCCTCGTGCTCTTTGACGAGCTGTCGAGACCGAAGGGCGGGAAGAAGGCGGTGAAGAAGCCCAAGCAACGGAGGCGTCGCCGTCAACGCGTAAGCGTCAGCAGCGGGGAACAGAGAGACCGGACCAAGTCGTCGCTGTCGGACACGAGTGTGGCAAGCAAGCGGCGCGCGGTCGAGTCGTCTGCGCCATCTTCGCCTCACACGTCGCAGGAAGACGACTTGGAAGTGTCGGTGATTGAGCAGAACCACGACGACGGCACTTTCACGCTGGGTAAACTGGCTTCAGTGTTAGAAGAGGGGGCCACAACGCGAGCCCCTGATGGAGAACTGAGCCTCAGCTGCTTCATGGCCACTTGCCACGTGATCTGCGGGTTCCTGAGCGTGTTTGGCCGTGCCACGTCCTTCGCTGGCAGCACTGTTGGGGCCTACTTTACGTCCATTGAGCACAACCTGGAATCATGGCCCGCTCCGTCTTCGTCCAATACGTGGACGGAGCAGAGCGTCAAGGCGGTGATCGAGCACGAAGTTGACCTCGGAGTGGCGGACGTGGGTGGCAAGAAGAAGCCCTCGTGCTCGCGCTGTCTGCTGCGGCTGCTGTGGTTCATTGAGTTCGTGGAGGCCTGTGTACGCCTCACGCTGCTTGATACCACCGAAGATAATTGCTACAACGGCGCGAGCAAAGCGTACGAAGAGACGCTGGGAAAGCGGCATCCGTGGCTCGTTCGCAAGGGCGTCAACACGGCGCTGGGCTCCATCCCCACGCGCAGCCACATTCTGGGCGAGTTGCACGTTGGCGACGGCGATGCGATGGAACCGCTGACCAAGGCCCACGTCGAGCTCGTACGGGTCATTGCTGAGCTCCGAGCCGTCTTTGAGGAGCACGGACTGACCGATCTCAAATAAACTACTAGATGCGTGTCATACTGCATGTGAATTAGCTCGACCAACTTACACAAAATACAACAACATGACGAGCTGTTATCAAAAATCCAAAAGTTGAACGGTATTTGTATTTGTATTTTCGATACAAAACCTAATTGGCACGGATCAATTCGCATGTGAATAGAACCTCGTGCCATATTTTACCAAGTGTGCATTTCAAAGTGTTGGCGGGTGTTCAAGGACATAAGAAAGCCGATAATAGAGCGAGACTGTGCTCAGCTCGACAAGACGGGGCCTCGTGTCATAAGACGTCGAGTGGGTGTGATCTCTTCAATGCACTCCATCTGCCTTCCCTAAAAATACAACTTGGCCGTAGGTCCTTGGCGAAACCACAGTCAGGAAACAACCTGCCATTGGCATCTCGCTGGTGCTCAATCGAACGCTCAACGCGCAAGGTCTGTAGTGTGTTCAAGCTCCAAAATGATGGCAATGTCCGACAACGCGGTGGCACCGGAACCCCGACGATTGGAGGCCGGTGGGAGGTCTGCCAGTGCAGATAGTCACCGATCTCGTGAACATACGTGGGCAGACCCGGTCCCAGTACCCGGCAAGGACAGCGACAACATCGGAGAACTTCCGACAAACGCAGTTAGTGACCCCGAACGCGCTCACGGTGCGGCGTCTCCGAAACAAGGCTCCGTTCGAGGATTACTCAAACGAGTCACGAGGCTGTTCCACCCTGATGACGAAGAGATGGACCCAGCCAAACGCAAGTCGCATTACCGACGAGGCTCGATTCTCATCAAGCATTTGGAAGAGAAGAAAGCGTCGGGCAAGGCCACCGAGACGGACATGAAGTTCTTCGAAGTGGTCAAGAACCGCTTCGATGCCAATTTCATGGAGTCTCGCACGATTATCTCGCTTTCGGTGTTCCAGACGGGCTCGAATCCCATGGACGATCCGTTCGCAGTGATTCACATGCCCGTGGAGATTCAGCAAGGGTTCCGTCGCAAACTCTTCTCGATCTTCACGCTGCAATTGCTCGCGGTGGTGATTCTGATCGTCTTTTTCTCGTACGTACCGGCAATCGGAGATGCCTTCACCGAGGCCTTCGCGAATTGGCACCACGTCTTCATCACGTTTGTGGTCATGGTGCTGGCGCTGCTGTGGCTGTACTTGGTCAAGTACCGCTTCCCGCTCAACTTCATGGTGCTTGGCTGGTACACGGTCACTCAGAGCCTCTTCTTTGCAGCTTTCGACTGCCTGTTTCAGACGAAGGCGAGCATCTTCATTTTCACCTTCCTCTTCGGGATCATGGGGATCACTACTGTGCTTTCCACGACGATCATCAAGCGCTCGTTCGACTCGAACGTCCAGCCGACGTTGATTAGTTACCCGGTTGTGCTCCTTATTTCCTTCTTCCTCGGCTTCGTGACGTCGCTGTTCATCTACTTTTTCTACATGATGGACGTGGTCTCTCCACTGCAGTACAGTGCTTCACTTGCGGTGATGCTGCTGCTCATCATGTGGTTCGCCTACGACGCGTCGTGCATGAACGAACGACTCTCTCCTGATGAATACATGCAAGGCATGGTGTTCTTCTACACGGACATGGTGCTGTTCCTGCTCTTCCTGAGCATCATCTTCGTGGCTTGTTTCGCCTGCGAAGGAGATTGCGCATGCTACGGCACAGCAGATATCATTCCCATCGGCCGTGGCGGCGGAGATGACGACGATGGGATGGACGAAGATATCGAAGGGGGTGACGGCGACAGAGGCGAAGCAGGAGAAGCGTCACAGTAAGGCCGCAACTTCAGCGACACAATAGGCAGTCCGATTCTTCTCATCCTTCGTACACACTTCCTGTCAAAACAAAACAGGTAGCACTCTTCAGATCCGAGAAGCTTCCCTCCAAGAAGACGATCGTGAGCTTGACTGGTACGGAAGTGGAGAAGTCAACGACGACAGCGACCATAAGTTATCGTGCGAACACTGTTCAAGTGAAATCGTCAACCTCGAAGACTTTAATAAAGGGTTAACCTTCAAGCACATGCATAATATAGATATTTTTCGTTTTGTGTGTGTGTGTGTATTTTTCTGGTTAGAATGAAGTTACTGCAGCATTACGCTCCACTTTGTAAGGTTTTACATGAGCTTCATCTTCTGCACGCCTCGGAGCACCATGAAGGACACCGCCACGCCCAGACCTGTCACCACCACGCCGATGGCGAGGGTGACCCAGCCGATCCAGACGCCAGGGTCGGGGAACGAGTAGCTGCCGATGTCATCGGCCCACTGCGGCTCCGTCCAGATCGGCATGGACGAGTTCACCACGTCGTACAGCAGCGCCGTCGTCGTGCGCTTGATGCCCGGCGAACTGGCTTCGTGATGGTACGCGCTCTTGTTGGCGCAGACGCCCGGGTACACGCACTCCATGCCCTTCCCGCCATCTCCACAGTCTTGGCTTTGCGAGCACGAGGCGGCTGCGTCGGCCGTAGCATTGGGCACCATCGCAGACGCCAGGAACGAACGCGTGAAGAACTCGTAGGCGTTCGGGAAAAGGCGCAACGCGTAGTCGTTGTCCGACCACGTGCCGTTGAAGAGCGAGGAGACCGAGCTGTCGCTGGTCTTCAGCACAAGCGTCGAGCGGTCCTTGTCCAGCGGGCCGGGGTACAGCGTAGCGGGTACGGAGTAGGACGGCCAGGCCGAGTCCGTGAGACTCAAGTACTCGATCAGCGTCGTCACCATGTGCTGCGAGTACTTCTTCATCAGGTCGCAGCTCCAGTCTGTGCTGATACATTCCAGCATACTTTCAACGAGCCACGTATCCACCTCGATCTTGGCCATCTGTTCGGTCGTGGCGTTGCTCGAAGCGAGCGTGAAGATACTCTCCGCTAGGATCTGAGCGGCCTGGGCGACAGCGTCCACGTTCAACAGAGTGAATTCATCGTGACGGCTGTTGTACGTCCTCTCCGACGTGAAGTTCTCGTCGTATCCAGCCAGCACAGCGCCGACGAGGTCGCGTTGGCCGTACTCCGCGTCATTCACGAAGGAGGACAGTGGGGTGGGTGGGAGCGAGCCGGTGTTGCCCTCGGCTACGACCTCGGAAGCGGACGGAGCGTTCAGAATGGCGTCGAGCAGGTCAGTGGAGTCGTTCGCGTTGGGGTTCACGTGAACGGTAAAGTTCCCAGACTTGGGTAAAATACCCACCTGATCGACCGCGATGGCGTAGGAAATGTTGGCGAGTTTCAGGCTGGTGAACTCGGTGCTGCTGAGCATCGGGTACGTGCAGAAACTCTCGCCTAAGGGCGACGACGAGCCCTCGACGGGGTACGCACAAGCTCCATCCGGGTCCTTGGTGAACTTCTGCAGGTCCGACAGGAACTTCCTGGACCCGACAAAGCCAAACTTCTCGCCCTGGAAAGCCGCAAACACGACCTTCTTGTCAAAAGCCGAGTCCGGCAGGCCCTTGAGTGCGTGGGCGGCAGCCAGCAGCGCCACAAGGCCCGACGCTCCCGTGTTCGCTCCAGGAGTCAGCACATGGGAGAGCGACGTGGCGTCCATGCCGGCCATGGCCATGACGATCTCACTGGACTTGGCGTTGCCACGCGAGGCCCAGGAGCTCTGACCCCCGATAGGGTCGCACTTGGGGCTGCGGGTGCCGTAAATGTTGGTGAAGTTGAGGCAGCGCAGCGAGTCCATGTCTTCTGGCCCGAAGTAGTAGTTCATGAAGGCCTTGTACGTCGCTCCTTCTCCACTCTCAACGTTCTTGTTGGCTCGTTTCGTGAATTCCTCGCCCATCGTAGCGTTCCCCAGCAACACCACTGGGAAGGGTAATTTCTCCACTAGGATTCCATTACCCGTAGGGTTCCACTCAGTCTTTTCACTTGTAAAAGGGTTTAAACTGCCGTCCACAGTGCCGTCTCCTTGAGGGGTGGAGACGTCGAAGGACGCATTGGAGGACCCTCCTGGGAACAGGAAGAGGCCGCCGATGCGGTTTAAACCCGACGAGATGGCGTCGTAGGTCAACAGCGACTCGTCCATCACCAACACGTACTTGGAGTCGGCATCTTGTTGGTCTGCCGAGCCGGAGATAAAGTCTTGGAGGTCCGACGAACTGGTGATCGGGAACAAAGGCGCCATGTCCGAGTCCGTGAGGCTGCGGCAGCCCACGCTGCCCGACGAGTGGAACAGGCGCACACACTCGCCGCCAGTGGTCACCAGGTGCTCGGGCGCGCCGGCCGTCACGGAGGACGCGCGGACGCAGCCGCAGAGCTGCAGCAAAAGCGCCAGCGACAACACGGGGAGACGCATGATCCGATAATGCTAGAACCGAAACTGGCTAAATTCCGCAAATAATGACCCCGTCAGTAAGAAACACCCCGCATTAAGGACGTTTGGATAGCTTTTTCACAACCTTTTCCCAGCCCCGGAAGATGGCGCAGCGGCGGCTGAACGTCCGCGAGCTGCTGGAGCTGGAGCGCAACATCTACCAGGAGAGCATCGACCGCGTGCTGCAGCAGCAGCAGAAGTTGCAGTCTGGCGAGCTGGAGGACTTCGTGCGGCGTTGCCAGCCCTTCGAGGCCGACCGCGAGCGAGAGCTGCAGGTGGCGCAGGCGCAGTATAAGTTATCGAAGGTAGACGCACAGAGTCTGCTAGCCTTCGACTTGCAGCAAGCTGAGGACGTATTTCGCACGGAGAAGGAGCAGTTGAAGATAAATTTGCGGGACAGACTGAGACGAAGAAGGACGAGGGTGTTAAAGCAACTTGCAGACCTGGACGAGAAGGACTCCACGTTGTTGAAGGCGAAGCGCAACTTCAGGAAGCAAGTAGAACGGGGTGACGTGGTTACATTGATGGACAATGGAGGACAACTTGACCAAGAGCTGTTGTCTAAACAGCTACGACGTGTTCAGCGCAGAACCAGGAAGAACTTCAACTTCAGACACCTATCGGGTGGAGTATTGCCGACGCCGGAGCGGATTGTGGAGGATGTGGTGAAGGAATGCCAGAGGCTGCAGCGCAATCGAGAGAGTGTGGAGGCGGCCAGGATGGCGCAGGAAGAAGGGATTCCTCCACTGACGAACGTGACGGTCAGCGAAGATGGAGGAAAAGTGTTTTTTCGGGGGAATTCTGGCGTAGAGACGTTCAGCGTGGGGGATGCAGTGGTGTTGGTGTCGCAGTTGACGGAGGAGGATTTCCATGGCTTCGTGTCGGGGGTGAGTCAAGAGGAGGTGAAGCTGGTGCTTGTTTGTGGAACGCACGTTCGGGTGACTCTGGATCGACTACGCAGCGGCCAATGCTCACTCCACAAGCGACAGGAACAAGTGATTCAAAAGCGAGAAGATGGTCAGGAAGAATACCATGCCAAGATTCCACCACCGGGCGTTGCTACAAGTCTGGCGGAATTGCTGCGGGATCCACCGGATGCTCGACGTCGGGCTGCTGCAGTCATGAGTACGTTAACGTTGTTGGGTTTATTGCACTCGCAGCATCTAACGAAGTATTTTTTATTTTATTTTTTTTTACAGACCGCTTGAAGCGAAAAACAACGATCGATATCCGGCGCGGGTTTTAACTGACGAACTTCGCAGTTATTTGCTCGCTAATATCAAGTTTTTTGTTTTACTGAACGATGCATCGTTCCAACGCATTGCACGCCGCTTACTGTATCTTCTTCTGCTCAGCTGGGAGATCCCCCTTGCCGCCCGACAGCGGCCGGAACGTGTTGATGAACGTGTAGCGCGAGAAGGCCACGAAGAGACGGCGGTACCACACGAACTGACTTTGATGCAGCGCCATCGCGTTGTAGTTCCAGCGCGGCCGGAACACAAACACGAATTGGCTTTCATCCTGTTCTTCCTCTTTCCGGCGCGACAGCCAGAACGACAGCGCCGTATCCAGCAGTCCCGTGTACTTGCGAAGCATGTTCGTGCTCTCCAGCGCCCAGCCGCGAACAACCTTCGTGTCCGCTCCTTCTGCAGCTGCACTGCACTTCTCCCGCAGCTCCTGAACGGCTCGCTTCACTCCATAGTGCGTCGCAATGTGGTTAGCATGGCCGGACACGCCATAATCATCGAAAGTAAAGATCTGCGGGTCAAAACACACGTCAGCTCCGAGTCTCAAGCTCAAACCCAATTCCAAGTCTACTGACCGCGTCGATCTTGTTCTCGTCCACGTGGGCCGCTACAATTGCAGCAATGTGTGCCACATCCCACTGGTTCTTCATCCCGTCTTGGAGCTTGGGATCTTCCAGCACCTTGACGTGATCCGTGGACAGCCCGATGTACGTGGCACAAGCCTTGAGCTCCTTGTCTCTAATATCTCCCAGCCCGTCGAAGTTGCCCCTTGAAAGACACAACAGATGAGTCTGCCACACGTCACTGCTGCCGTCTTGCTGTTGCAGCGAGTGCACTAAAGGCAGGAAGAACATGCTCTCGTCATCCGGATGCGCAGTGACGATCAACGCTCGTTTGAACTGCTTCTGGGGCGACAACGACGCCGGATTCTCAGACGTCGACGACATGAAGAACACGAGCGCCGCCGTGAGGAACAGGAACACGTTGGTGCCCAGCAAAAGGTACTTGAGCATCTCTAGCAGCGTCTGCAGCTCGTCCTCGCCCAGCTCGAACAGCATCTTCACAATTTTCCGCTTTGAACGGAAGATTCACTTGAAAAGTGTATGACATTCGATTAAGTACGGGATATTTCGTCACCAGCGGACGCGAGGAGCTCCTGGAAGCGACTGAGGAATGCTGCGGCTGTGTTGGCGATCTGCACATTGGAGTGGCGCTGCAGTGACTGCATCTTGGCCATGAACCTCTGAGAAGTGATATCGGCGAATGCACTGGAGTCCAGCAGGAAATACGCGATGGTCAATGCGGAGACCGAGACGTTGAGCTCGGAAGCGGTGGATGGCGGCGTTTGACCGCATTCGAGGATGTAGGACGCTAGGATGTCCAGTCCGTCGCCAGCGATGAATTGCTGCTGCAGTTGGGGGTCTGGGATGCAGTTGCAGATGCCTCCGAGAGCGAATTCCACCAGCTTGTGCTTCCGAGACGGTGGGGTTGGTGAACTTGTGGCAGGACCTTGTTGCGTCTGCTTGGACTCCTTGTCGGTGGAGTCGTCGGCTTCTTGGTCGGCGTCGAGGATGTCCAGGAACAGGTCCATGATGCGCAGACGGCCGAGCGACGTGTAGTTGATGGGGTCGTACGCGAAATTGGCCAGATTGGCCACCACCTCCTCCTTACGAAGGACGTCGGGCGAGCGCTGGAACTCGTCCACCAGTTGTTGCAGATACTCGTGGCGCGGTGCGGCGTCTTGTCCTTGACGCTCCTGGAGACGCTCGCGCGAGGACAACATTGTTCAAGTCTACTGGTGCAAATGCTGAATGGATGGACACGATGCGACTCCAGTTTGTCTATACACAATTGCGGTCGGTGGGATGTATATGGTAGTCAATGCATCTACAATGGCAACGCTGTTGCGTGCTCTACAGAAGCTTCTTGTACGGTTTGATAGGGTTCACGATGGAGCGGCACATGGGGTTCGTGCAGCCTGCGCAGTTGAGAGGGTACGCCGGCGAGTGCAGCTCATTTGTGTCCAGGTGGTGCTTGACAATGTCGGCCTGGGCCTTGAACAGCAGCGGCTCGTCGTTCAGCGAGGGGCATCGCTTGAAGTCCTGTGAACGGAAAGGAAACACGCCAAGGTTAGATCAACCACACACAGTCAAGCTGAGTCTCAGAGCTCAAAACTTACCGTGATGCCAGCAGCCTTGGCCTCTTCCGCGTACTCGATGTCGATCTCGTACAGCGTCTCAATGTGGTCCGATGTGAAAGCAATGGGCACAGCCATCACGTGTCTGCA
This sequence comes from Phytophthora chlamydospora, assembly GCA_012295415.1. NCBI lineage: Eukaryota > Oomycota > Peronosporomycetes > Peronosporales > Peronosporaceae > Phytophthora > Phytophthora chlamydospora. The sequence goes on along the minus strand of JAABLK010000073.1, from coordinate 28,031 downwards.
GGAAGAAACCCAACAATAAGTTACACGCCGCTCAAGATGGAAGATATACAACCAAAACGCACTTGTGTCCCTGCTTTCCGTAGCGCGCGATGACGTCGCTCGTGCTGGGCCCCATCCACGGCAAGTAGCCGACCTTGGACTGCCAGCTGAGAATGTGCGGGTTCTTTCCAGCGAGCTGCTTCATGACACGCTCAGCTGTAGCGGCGATCTCGTTCACGTACGAGTCTCCTTTGTAGACCGTCTTCATGGGCACCGAATGGGCCGAGAACATGATGATGACCTTGTCGCGGTCCTCGGGCGCGTACTGTTCAAGTCCCATCTTAACACGGTTGGCTACGGCTGAGATGTAGCCCGGGTGCGTGTTCCAGCGGTCAATGAGAGACCACTTGAAGTCCTCCTTCATGTCCAGACGGTCGAGTTCGCGCCACAACTGGTTCATACTGGAGCCCGACGTGGTGCACGACCACTGCGGGTACTGCGAGAAGGCCACCGCGCGCGTCACGCCGTCCTGCTTCATCTGCTTGAGCGACTGCTCCGTCAACGGGTTGGCGTAGCGGAAGAACACGTAGTGCTTGTGCGGCGCGCTCTCCGGCCGGATCTCGTCCAGGATTTTGCACAGGTTCTCGCCCTGGATGTTGGTCCACTTGAGGATGGGCGAGCCGCCGCCGATCTGTGCGTATTGGTCCTCGATCTTGGGCGTGCGGCGCTTGGCCACCCACGGCCCCACAGTGTTCTGTACGGGGCCCATGGGGATGAGCTCCGGGTCCGTGAAGAGGTTGGTGAGGAAGCTCTGCACCTCCGGCAAAGTGGACGGGCCGCCCATGTTGAACATGGCGATGGCGGTGGGCGCCTTCTTGGCGGCGGAGCGGATGGCGGCCATGCTGGTGGCTTAGAACAGGTAGTGAGCTGCTTGGGGCGGAGGAGGCGATGGATCGTGGAATGGCCTCAGGTTCTGCTTCGGCAGTGATCTTAGATTGTCTGTATTGGGTTTTGAAGGGGATCGGAAGCATACAAAAAGCAAGAGTAAACAACGGTGGACGCACGACAAGACGAGCTCGAAAAAGGCCAGTGGACGCACAGCCTCGGAGCCACTCGCGCCACGCGCTTACAAGCGGTGCAGTGCCCGCAAGGAGCTCTTGAGTCAACTGCTCGCGGTGAGCAGCATCATTTGAAGGCGGAGCGCTGCCCACGTGGCATTTAACACTACAGAACTTGAATCTTGCTGAGAGCTCAACGCGATTGGCGCTTGCAAAAACAAAATACCTCACTTGATCGCTACATACTTCTTCAACCTGGTTTAAACACTACAGCGTAGGGCAACAGCATGCCATGAAGCTGCACGCGCGGCAAAGCAAGCTCCGAAAGCTCGTCATCAACACAGGACGATTGTTCGGGAATGATTGTCTGTGGTCGCACCACCAAAACGGCTCGTGCCACACGCTACGTTGTCCACACCATATCATATAAATGCCACACATTTCCCGCCACCGACCCATTTCATTTTTGAACCAAGCAGATCCGCCATCACCTTCGTCTTACGATGCCGCGCGAGATCATCACGCTGCAGGCGGGCCAGTGCGGCAACCAGGTCGGCATGGAATTCTGGAAGCAGTTGTGTGTGGAGCACGGCATCTCGGCGGACGGCATCGTGCAGGACTTCGCCACGTCGGGCCACGACCGCAAAGACGTCTTCTTCTACCAAGCGGACGACGAGCACTACATCCCTAGGGCGCTGCTCATGGACCTCGAGCCGCGTGTCCTCAACAGCATCAGCACGTCCACCTTCAAGAACTTATACAACCCCGAGAATTTCTTCGTGTCCAAGGAGGGCGGCGGCGCCGGCAACAACTGGGCCTCGGGCTACCACCAAGGCGAGAGCCACCACGACCAACTTATGGAGATGATCGACCGCGAGGCCGACGGCTCTGACAGTCTAGAGGGCTTTGTACTGTGTCACTCTATTGCTGGAGGCACAGGCTCCGGCATGGGCTCGTACCTGCTGGAGAACCTCAACGATCACTTCCCCAAGAAGCTCATCCAGACGTACTCCGTCTTCCCCAACCAGTCGGACTTCCAGAGCGACGTGGTGGTGCAGCCCTACAACTCGCTGCTTACTATGAAGCGGCTGGTGCTGAACGCCGACTCGGTCGTGGTGCTGGACAACACGGCGCTCAACCGGATCGCCGTGGAGAGGCTGCGTGTCGAGAACCCCACGGTCTCGCAGCTCAACTCCCTCGTGTCGACTGTCATGGCGGCCAGCACCACGACCCTGCGCTATCCTGGATACATGAACAACGACCTCATCGGACTGGTGGCGTCGCTGATCCCGACGCCGCGCTGCCACTTCTTGATGACGGGCTACACGCCGCTGACCATCGATGCGCAGGTGTCCGCCGTGCGGAAGACGACGGTGCTAGATGTGATGCGGCGTCTGCTGCAGCCGAAGAACATTATGGTGAGCACGTCCACGAAGACGGGGTGCTACATCTCGATCCTCAACATCATTCAGGGCGATGTGGACCCGACGCAAGTGCACAAGTCGCTGCAGCGCATCCGCGAGCGCAAGCTGGCGCGGTTCATTCCGTGGGGGCCTGCGTCGATCCAAGTGGCGCTGTCTCGCAAGTCGCCGTACGTAGAGACAGCGCACAAGGTGAACGGCCTGATGCTAGCGAACCACACGAGTATTGGCGCGCTCTTCCACAAGCTGCTGCTGCAGTACGACCGTCTCAAGAAGCACGGCGCTTTCATCGAGAACTACCGCAAGGAGCCCATGTTCGCTGAAAACCTGGACGAGTTCGACAGCGCGCGTGAAGTGGTGCAGAACCTGGTGGACGAGTACAAGGCCAGCGAGCGTGCCGACTACGCCACGTGGGGCCAGTCGCCCCCGCAGACTAACGCCACCAATGCCATGGACGACGTCCGGATGTCCCACTAGACAGCTATACGTCGATTTTCCAGTCCGTAGCCCAACTCAAAGTAAGACCGCGCGGTCTATTTAACTCTCCACTCCTTCCTCCTTCCAGCTATGTCAGCACGCGCTCCCGGCGGATCACGCTCTCGTCAAACTTGACCAAGAACACCGTCTTGTCGCGCTGTCCGCCCGGAACTTCGACTGTATGCGCCGTCACTTCGGCCAGGAAGCCACTGCTGCACAGGATGCCGCGCACGATCCCGGCGATGTAGGCGGCGCAGTCCAGCTGGCCGAGATCGGGCGGCACCGACACGAACTTGTTGGTGAGCGGCTCCAGCTCGTGGATCATGTACTCGTCCTCGTTCTCTGTGCTGCGCTCCAGCGCGTCCGCCGCCTTGCCGAACAGCGCCTTCCAGCAGGTGGACACGATGAACTGCAGCATGGCCAGCAGCCGCGTCTCGCGTCGGCCAGACTTTTCGCGATGACAAAGCAGCTCCACGACCCGAACACCGACGCCAAAGCCTGCACCGTCAAGCCTAGCAGCAATGCAATGAGCAGGTGGGTATAGGGATATATAGTAGGTGAAATACATGACGACGCACCGGTTCTCGAGGTCCGAGATGTTCTGAACGCGGCCCTGGAAGTACTGGACCATCTCGGAGAAGAGGAAGGAGAAGGCGCTGAGACTCACCTGAAGCAGTGCAATAGCAATAGTTAGTAAATGGAGGTTCTAATGGATGGCGAGGAGACGCACCTCGCTCTTGCCGCGGCTCAGGGGCCGGTCCAGCACGTGCAGGTTCGTCGCGGAGACGCCCGTGCTGCGGCGACCGCTCTCCATCATCTTGGCGGCGATTTGCGTCTTGCGTACATAACAGTCGGTGACAACAGCTACAAAAGTTACAAAATTGGCCACTCCAGAACAACTTTTTCCTTTCACATGAGATAATTGGCATTATCCTAGACCGGTAGTTTTTGCAAGAACTTTATCGAAAATCTATATCCATGAAGTTTATCGAGTAGGTTCTGCCATGAATACAACTTGTTCACCGCGACACGAATCGCTGCGTCATACTAGTAATTTGTGACCTGGGGGAACTATTCTGTCTTGCCGTGATGGTTTCTATGCAATAGCATGCCGACACCTCTACCGCCGTACATTTACCGGCCTGGAATTCAGGTGCAGTCGACACCTTCGTTGTGAATGGCAAAGCGATCCTTCGAGGGCAGTCACTTGAGCCTATTTTTTGGAGCACAAAATTTGAGCCCCTTCCGGAATCCGGATGCTTGTCTTCTCGGATGGGGAATTTGCGGCTCCATTCCCCATTCCACACCTCGCGTTACTCGTTGGCAGAGAGGACCATCATCCATTCAAAGCAGGAGCTCACCACGCAATGCCGTCACCTCCTCTGCGGGTAGCGGCCGCTTTGCTTGCTCTGGTGGTTCTTGTCACACAACTACAGGTAGTTGCATGTCAGAAGCTTGACAGGACAACGCGTTGGCCATCGCTCAAGTTCCAGTTCATGTCCAAGCGGAACTCAATGAAAGTGTACGGCCAGTCGGACTTCTCCATGCTAGCAACCCCCGACGTATCGGTTAACGATGGCCGTGTGCAGTACAACGTTTTCGCTCAGTTCGCCCAAAACTCGGCAAGTTACAACTACACGGAGGTGAACGGCACCGCTTACCTGTCGACCAGCTCAGCTTCTTCATCGGTCGAGTGCTTGCCACCAGGCTCAGGAAAAATTCCGTCCATCAACGCCATCGTCTCGGCTATCAACGAGGCCACAGAACTGTCTGGAGGCAGTAGCGCCGTGGAATGCTCGACTGGAAGCCTGTTCAAGGTTACAGCGAACGGCATCGACTTCGCGGTATGCTCTCAAGCTTCAGGGCTTTCAATGAAGAGCGGGGATCTCGACCTGTACGTGGGATACCTGGAGAGCCCTGATAATGTGGTGGAGCCAACAGTCGGTGTCAATACTCGATCAGAGTGCACGTCGGCATCGTCTTGGAGCTCACTTACACCAATCGGGATCTCTTTACTCACTGGAACTCCCTTAGTTCAAGATGAAACCCGGAAACTCGAAGCTGCGTTTGATTTCTCGTTGGGAGATTCATGCCGTTGCAAGTCGAAGCTGCGGCCATGCGTCTTCGTCCACGGCCTGGGAATCAAGAAGGAATACGGCGGCAATCGAGATCGGTTTTATTACTGGGGCGACTTGGAAGGCCACGCGCCGTGCTGCTCCTCGATGGAGTACACGTACCTCAACACGTCGGGAAATGCCTGGACGAGCGACAGTTTGCAGCAGAAAGTGTGCGACCGCGTGCTAGCAGTAAGCGAAACCAGCACAGATTCGACGATCGCAGACACGATCGTGGTTACCCACTCCATGGGCAACTTGATGTTGGCAGGAGCGATCGCTACGGGCAAGTGCAGCCTGGATTCGAGCTCGTCCTGGGTGGGGCTGGCTGGACCCATGAAAGGCAGCATGTGCTCTGATTTCATCCAGGCTTCCTGCGCCGGCAAAAGTACGGAAGTGTTGGAGACAGTGGCTGAACTCACAGGGAAATGCCCACCGACGATTGGCGTGAAGTCGTTGCCGTACCAAGGCGGGCCTTACAGCTCGGCCGAGCTCGATGCGGCATACGAAGCCGCACAAAAGGCCTATCGAGCCAATGTGTACGCCGTCATGTGCAGCGAAAAGAACGCTGGGCTCGTGTCACTGTACCAGTCTGTCTTCTGGATGCTGGGCAAGACTGTCCCGCACAAGTCCAAGAGGAACGATGGCATGGTGGAGTTCGAAAGCTGTGCGGCTGGGTTCCCAGAAACGAAATTTGGAGACAGCTACCGCGACCGCTTCTACAGGACCAAGCTCAATCACTTCGACATGGAATTCATAAGCGGTGATGCGTTGCTGGACGAGGCCAAGATGCCGGTGAAATGGTTCGAGTGTCTGTTGTAGAAGTCATGATAGCGTTTGGGTGTCTGGTATTCCTGCAAAAGTTAGTTTGTTGCTCTCAAAGCCATGCACTGATCAGAACAGTCGAAGTACTCCACTCAGGACAGGAAGCCTCGGACGCTCGAGCTCGAGTAGTTTGCGCGTTTTGCACGAGGCGAATCGCCCACCTCAGTTTTTACTCACCACCTGTGGGCAGCACAGCGTCATCTTGGGCTTTGCTGTCGGGAACGTCCATGGCAATTTGTAGTCACTTTGTGCATCGTTTCCAAATCCTCAGCACGTTTCGAGACGTAGCGTACTTTACAGTTTATCACTTCCAGGACACCAGCCGTCCGCAAGTCCATTCCGCTTTCTGCTGTCCGAAGCAACACTGTCACTGTGGCGATCACCAGCAAGATGCCTTCAACATTTCTGAGCTTGGTGGTGACTTTGGCGGCACTGCTGGTGCTTACGAATGCAACCGACCATAGCGTTCTCGACGCGCAACACTGGAGTGAACTCAAGACGGGGACACCGCTGTCTTGGCCAGCTCTGCGCTTCCACTTCACCGTCAAGACAGACGCCATGAAGGTCTACGGCCAGCCGGTCTTCGACATGTACGCCACCCCCATCGTGCTGGACAACAACAAGAATGTCATCTATGACGTCTACGCTACGTTCACGGAATCCTCGACACTGCACAACTACACTCTCGTGAACGGTATTCCCTACATGGAGAGCACTCCATTCTCAACTAGCAGTTCCTCAACCGCTCCGACGCCAGTAACGGAGTGTATGAGCTCGGAATCCGACAAGCTTCCAGCGATCAACCCCATCGTGGCCGCTGTCAACCAGGCTACGGCAGCGTCAGTGAATGGGAGTTCTGCTACTCAGTGCACCACAGGAAGCTCGTACACGACAGTTATGAATGGCGGCAACTACTCCGTCTGCATTTCCGGTACGACGGGCTTCACACTGCAGGGCAGCGACATGGACGTCTCGGTCGAGTATTTAGAGAGCCACATCGAAGTCGTGGCACCTACGATCGAGGCAGAAGCGAAGAGCCAATGCTCGTCGGTCGCCTCTTCGACTTCGGTGACTGAGATCGGCCACGCTCTGCTCACTGGAGGAGCGATTCCAAGCGAGAGCGCAAGGAAGTTGAGAGCGCAGATTGATCTTAAGTTGGAGCTCGATTTGACCGATTCGTCCTGCTCGTGCAAGTCAACGCCGCGCCCGTGTATCTTCATCCACGGCCAAGGCCTAAAACCCGAAATGGCCGAGAACCAGGACTCGTTCCCTCACTACTGGGGGAACCTAACGGACCACGCGCCCTGCTGTTCGTCGATGAAGTTTGCGAGACTGGACACGATTCACAACCCATGGACCAGTAAAACGCAGCAGCAGAAAGTGTGCGATCGGATACTCGCAGTGAGTGATTCAAGCACCAACACCAGGATCGCAGACACGATCGTCGTCACGCATTCGATGGGCAATCTCATGTTTGCTGGAGCGCTGGCTAACAGGAGGTGCAAGCTCGACCCCAGCTCGACGTGGCTGGGCTTGGCAGGCCCAATGCAAGGCAGCATGGCGTCCGACTTCGTTCAAGATTCCTGTGCTGGCAAAACGAACGCCGTGCTCGAAAAATTCGGAGAAATTACAGGAAAGTGCCCACCGCAAGGTGCGATCAAGTCTCTCGCGTACGAGGGCGAGAGCTACAGCCCCAAGAAGCTGGACGCAGCCTACAAAGCCGCGCAGAAAGCGTATCGACAAAATGTCTACGCGCTGATGTGTGGTGAAGGGTATTCTGGACTCGTATCAACGTACCAAGCCAAGTTCTGGCTGCTGGGCGGCATGATACCCCACAAGTCGGACAAGCACGACGGAATGGTGGAGTTCCAGAGCTGCGCCGCTGGCATTTCAGAGTCAAAGTTCGGAGATACGTACCGCGATCGCTTCTACCGAACCAAACTCAACCACTTCGACATGCAGTTTCTTGCGGGCGACTCGCTCCTGAACGAGGCCAAGATGCCGGTCAAGTGGTTCGAATGCGTGCTATAAGTCTAAATCAATGTACTCGATGGTGTTGTGTCTTGTGTCATTGCTGCTCTCGAAAGTCCAGGAAACCGCACCGCGCTCTTTTGATACGAAAGCGGTGCGGTTCTGCTCCAAGTAGTAGCTCGGACGATTGGCTCGAGCCAAGCCAAGCATTCACAAACGTAATGGTGACCCACTTAAGTACGAACCGTTTCCGATACCCGGATACGTGTACAAAACAATCAATCGTTTGAAATCGAGTCCAGGACTAAGTACATATACCGGACAGTCCGCCTCGACACAGCGGAAACCGAACTGTACATGTAAACTACCTTGAGCTTTGCCCTCTTTGTCAAAGGCACAGCGCAGATAAAAGTCAAGGTCGAGATCAACCTTCGGTCGACGCTTTGAACAGCGAACAGATGCAAGGGCAGAACGAGTCGATCTCGCGGCAAATTTTTCTTCCCTAGGACCTTCGCGGTCGAGAACTAATGGTTCACCACTTTCTATGGCAATTGTAGTGATCTCAAGCGATTGTCAAGATGCATGCGAGGATTGGAGGGCGGAGTAGCGGAACAATTCCCCGCACACTCTCCATTCTGCAGTCCGAATCGACCAAGCTTTCTAAAAGGGAGAGATGGCGCTGTCACCCCTGCGACTCCTAGCGGTGGTCTCAACTTTCCTCGCTTGCGCAACGCAGACTAATGCAGCTCCGCTTCAACACCGCCACCTGGAACAGGGCACGAAACTCGAGTGGCCTGCACTACGTTTCCACTTTACGATCAAGCAAGATGACAAGAAGGTCTACAACCAGAACAGCTTCGACATGTACGCCAACCCCATCGTGATGGACAACAACCGGAATGTGCTGTACGATGCCTACGCCACTTTCACGGAGGCCAAGGCGCTGCACAACTACACGCTCGTGGACGGCATCGCGTACTCCGAAGCCACTCCGTTTTCCACCGGCAGCTCTTCAGGCGCTCCGACGCCGTTGGTGGTGTGTCTGGACACGGAGTCCGGCAAACTCCCGGCGATCAACTCCATCGTAGCCGCCGTCAACGAAGCCATCGCAGTGTCGGATAATGGTACCGTCACCATTCAGTGTCAGACTGGCGGTTCTTACGAAACTGCAGTCAACGGCATCGACTACACGGTCTGCGTCTCGGGTACGACGGGCTTCACGATGCAAGGCAGCGACATGGACGTCTCGGTGGAGTATTTGGAGAGCCAAATCGCCATCGTGGCACCGACGCCGGATGCTGAGGTTGGACGCGAGTGCCAGGAGATGGGCTTGTCGAGCTCCGTAAGCCCCATCGGGCACGCGCTACTCACCGGAGAACCCATGCCGTCTCGACGCAAACGCAAGGCAAAAACTGGGTTATAGTAAATAATACGCCCCAGACAAGTTATCCAGTCGTCAAACAAAGTTGTTGTTTTGTTGCAGAAGCCTTGGAGAGAGTCCATCGATCAGAAAAAGAGTTGGGAAATGCTGCCTTCCTCGCAAATACCTAGCAGTGATGACGTGAGAAGGTGGCAAGCTTGTCGGTTGGGAAAACTCAACTCACTCGTGATTTTGGAAATTAAACGTGCTGTACGTCTGCGGTGAACCCAAACTTTACCGAAGCGCGTCAACTCTTCAGTTCGAAGAGCCCGATCACCAGTTCTTTTCGATTTGATCAACCATCCCCCTCCGCAACGTGTCCCATCGATTCCTGAAGCTCGGGATTTGCCTCAATACACCGCCTCCAGGTTGCTTCTTCTCCATAATCAACCCTTTCGGCGGGAGCATTGCAGCGGCGGCTGGACACTTGGAACATGTATTCGATCCCCTCACTTTTTCGTTTTCCTGGTTGGAGCTATACGAGCCTCTTGTCGAGTGCAGTATGGGGCTCGTTGGGGTTTTCATCGCGCTACTTTCACTCTTGATGCAGTCGGCCACTGCTCGGCAACTCGGGACGACAGATTGGCCAGTTTTACGCTTCGACTTCTCGCTCAAGCGCAGCTCCATGAAGATGTACGACGAGTCCGACTTCTCCATGTTCGCCAACCCGAAGGTTTCGGGGGACAAAGTTCTCTACGACGTCTTCGCAACTTTCACAGAAGGCACGACACAGTTCAACTACACGCTGATCGACGGGACCGCTTACTCTTCCAGCAGCACCGTCGGCAGTGCAGATTCCTCCGTGACGTGTCTGGATTCGGAATCCGGAAAATTTCCTCCTATTAACGACATCGTGAAAGGGTTGAGCGATGCCGTTCGTGTATCAAGCGATCAAAGCGACGCCATCCAGTGCCCAACGGATGCAATACTTCATGCTGCGGTGAACGGCTTGGATTTCGTGTTGTGCGCATTGGGCCCGTCAGGGTTCACGATGCACGGCAACGATATGGACATCAAGGTCGAGATTCTTCGCAGTCGTATCGACGTTCCAAAACCGACAATGCAGGAGCCAAAGTGTATGAAAACAGCGTCGTCAAACCCCGTGACATTGCTTGGTAGATCGCTGTTGACAGGACAGCCGATTCCTGACGGTGGAAGAGAGTTAAAGGCCGCTTTCGACTTCTCGTTCGACGGTTTCTCCACGTGTGAGTGCAGCTCAACTCTACGTCCCTGTGTTTTCATTCATGGCATGGGCGTTGAAGAAGAAATGCCGACGAATGTGGATAACTTCACGGAGTACTGGGGCGAGCACTTGGCTGATCACGCGCCCTGCTGCTCGTCCATGCAGTTCACTCATCTCGACACGATAAACAACACGTGGACAAGTGCCGATCAGCAACAGAAAGTGTGCGACCGCGCACTCGCAGTGAGCACGACCAGCACGGACTCGGCTATCATGGACACTATCGTAGTTACGCATTCGATGGGGAATCTCATGCTGGCTGGAGCCATGGCTAATGGGAGGTGCAGCTTGGATTCGAGCTCCACGTGGATCGGCCTTGCAGCGCCAATGAAGGGAAGCATGGCGTCGGATTTTGTCCAAAGTTCATGCGCGGGTGAGACGAACGTCGTCTGGGAGACGATTGGGAACGTCACGGGGCGCTGTCCAGCGAGTCCAGCTCTGAAATCCTTAGCTTATGAGGGCGAGAGCTACAGCACAAGCGACCTGAATGCTGCCTATAAAGCTGCCCAGAAAGTGTACCGGGAGAATGTGTACGCCGTCATGTGTAGCAAGTACTACTCCGGCTTAGTATCGACGTATCAGCCAGAGTTTTGGGCCCTAGGAATCATGATCCCTCACAAGTCGGACGAGAACGACGGTATGGTGGAGTTTGAAAGCTGCGCGGCTGGGATCCCGGAATCGCAGTTTGGAGAGAGCCCTCAGCATCGGTTCTACAAGTCAAACCTGAACCACTACGACATGCAGTTCCTCTCTGGTGACTCCATCCTAGATGGACAGAAGATGCCAGTCAAGTGGTTCGAGTGCCTATTGTAGTACACAATCAATTCACTAAGAAGGAACATTTTTTATGATATAAATGCCTGAAACAACTAAAATCGCGCCTAAAGTAGGCACTCAAACCACTTGATAGGCATCTTCCTTTCGTCAATGGACGAGTCGCCGTACAGGAATTCGCTGTCGTAGTGGTTCAGCTTTGTCTTGTAGAATCTGGATTTCCACGAATCGCCGAACTTGGACTCCGAGATCCCTGCCGCGCAGCTTTCAAACTCCACCATCCCGTCGTTTTTGTCGCTTCTGTAGGGCACCCCAGTACCTAGCGCCCAGAACTCGGCTTGGTACTTTGACGGCAGACCCGAGTACCCTTCACTGCACATGAGGGCCGACACGTTCGTCGAGTAAACCTTCTGGGCCGCTGTGTACTGAGCGTTTAGCTTTGCTGTACTGAAGTTCCCACCTTGAGACGGCAACGACTTCAGCGCCACGGTAGGGGGACATCGTCCTGTGATGTTGGCGACCTCTTCCAGCAAGGCGTTGGTCTCACCGGCACAGATGTCTTGAACAAAGTCAGACGCTCTACTTCCTTGCATCGGTCCAGCCAAACCTACCCAAGTAGAACTCGAATCTAGTGAGCATTTGCCCGTTGCGATGGCTCCAGCCACCATGAGGTTCCCCATTGAGTGTGAGATAATGATGGTGTCAGCGATGACGGTCTTGGAGCTCCTCTTGCTGACCGCAACGGCGCGATCACAGACTTTTCTCTGCAGCGTGTCGTTCGTCCAGGCGTTGTCCACTGTATTGAGGACCGTGTACTTCATCGACGAGCAACACGGTGCGTGGTCGGTCAAGTTGCCCCAGTAGTACGAGAACGAGTCGACGTTCTCCGGTTCCTCCTCGTCGACGCCCATACCGTGGATGAAGAGACATGGGCGCTTCGTCGACTTGCACGAGCACAAATCGTCGGACGAATCGTCCGAGGAAGAATCGTCGTCATCCCAAAAGTCGAAGTCGAACTCAGCTTTGAGCTTCCTCTCCTCGCTTGAAGAACTTGTTTCATTGGTCACTTGAACATCTTCGTATTGTTGAAGTGCAGCCACTGGGTCTTCAGCTTTTGATACTGTCAATACCAGCAATACTACGAGGGTCGGCATGAACCATGGCATCTTGGTGAACTTGGCGCTGTGGTGAGCCGGAGTGAAAGGAATTGTGTGCGTTGGAAAAATACTTGTTGGGGACACGACCTGATTTGCGTGGGTAAGTTTTGATGATGGCGCAAAATCAACTTGGGTCTCGGTGGCGTGACGATGACAAGCTGAGGTTACCCACGTTTACGCTGTCAGTGCTGTTTGCTCCTCAGAGCCATTGGAGGCTTCAATGGTAAGGTGGTGTGTCACATACTACTCAGCTGAGCTTGCTTGGATCTTAGCTCCTGGCAGAAGAGCGTCTTCTTTTGTTCATCGACCAGTTTTGAGCGTGGAGGAAACCACCTTGTTTGCCCATTTACTCTTGTTTGTACTTCCCAGCACGCAGTCGACAATCATCAGTAGCATATCAAGATCGGATAAATCATCGAACCGCCGAAGATGTCACCAATAACTTACCCACCTGTTGACGCGAATCGCGTAGAACGTGTACGTACAAGACGCTGCTCTCAAGCTACAGGTTTCCCCGCCTACCCCTCCCGGGTGGGACCGATAAGGCCTGAGAGGGAAAGTTTATTTCACAGGAATGTGAAAGGGGCAAAAAGAACTGCTGGATCCTCCTTGATGTGCACTAACTCAGCAAGGTCTACAAGTTGTGACAGGGGAGGATTTGGCGGGGAAACCTGTACTTCATGAATGTCACTTACGGTGGAGTGAGTATTATATCTGCGTACACTAACGTTCGTGTCTGCAACCAACATGTATCAACTCCTTCAAGCGTGTTGTAGAATGTTCACTTCAGTACGACCAAGAGCAGCTGTTTCCGACTGCGTACACAATCTCCAAACAATCAATCCAAGCATGCCGACGCTGCCGTCGCTTCCAGGATCCTTGCTCCAGAGTATCCTGGAGCTTGCCCTCCCTGGCTTCAGCCTTAGTGTAGGACTTCGTCAACGGATCCTACCACTGAAACGACTGAAGAATGTGGCGCAGGTGTCCAAGAGCTTGCTGGGTTCCGTTCGTGGGTTGGTGGGGGGAATATCGAGCTTCAGCGTTTTGCTTGAATATGCTCGATTTAGCGTCACCACATGGTATTGCAGCAAGTCAACGAGCAATTAAGACGCGAGGGAGCAAAGTTCGTGATCTCCGGCTTCAATTCGGTATGGCCAAGAAGAAGAAACGCCGATTTCAGCCTTTGGAGGTCTCAAAAGTGGATTGGGACGCCATATTTCAGCTTGTACCGGGGCTGAAGCGGTTGGATCTTGGAGAACTGTCACTTCAAAGTCATCACATACCAGAAATTTCTCCTTTTACCAGAGACGAACGGATTTCCAGATATTGACGAGAGAGCTGCCATGGAAAACTTTACAACAGCAATGACCAACGCACTGGGGCAATGGTTCTTCAAGGGACACTGCGGAGGACTGCGCCAGTTGATAGTCCCGGTGTTCAACGAAGAGTTTTCTTTCGTACGTTATTCATGGATGGAGTCGTTTAGTTTTGTCCTCATATCGATACTTTGGAGACCTGTACAAGTCTGAGGCGTCTACCTACAGAGACGTGGCTTATTTCATTGAATATGAGGAGGAAGTTCAACGCCTCTTGCAGGAATCTGCGCGAGTTTGACTGGGCTGTGGTTCCTTTCGCCGACCTTTTTTTTCCGTGTCTTCAGCTGGCGACGCTGATACTTTCTTCAAACGCGACGCGGGACAACAAACAATATGCTACTGAGCATATCGAGACTAACGCAGTGTTGGAGTTACCAGCTTCTCTATCAGGCTATGGCTCACTCGCCCATACAAACGCCGTCCTGGAGGGGTGTCGAGCCTTGACCAAGTTGGTCATCACTGTTGGCTTCTATCCAAATGGAGACGCAAATGTCGATGTGTACAGATATACGTTCTGGAAGGAAGTGGCTAGCTGCTCGAGTCGATCGAGGTGGTGGGCTCGACAGACTAAAGCAGACACGCTGTTGGATCTACCTTGGCATTGACAGGGTTTTCACTGCTGGCTTTGGGCTACCTGAAGCGACTGTCGGTACTGACTCTGGGTCCTGCTCGCTTTACTGGGAATTCCGTTTTTCAGTATCTCCGTCGTGGAAGACGCGGTTGGGACGCATCGAAACATCAGCCTAACCGAAGCAGGTTATGATCCCATCGGGATGCCAGTCTTTTACTCTGAGATTCTCGAGCTATTGCGCTTCCTCTCAAAAGAAAGCGAGGAATCACTTGGTGCTCCAACTTGTCGCCAAGGACCAGTTGTGTATCTTCGGAATCCGTACTTGTCGACATCAAACTTGATCTGGTGTGACGGGTACTTGTCCGAAGGCTTGAGATCAGTGGTAGAGGTAGTGAAGCAGACACACCCGTCGCTAGGAGTGGCCGTGTACATCCACGGACGCGATGGAGATGAATTCAAGCGAATCGAAAGGCTCACACTGGATTGGAGTCAAACGCACACACAAGGAGCATCACCAGGAACATGAGGGTACCGTTCATGCACATGTACGGTAGTTTGAAGATTTTGCCGTACATATCGAAAAAACATACGGGTCGACGTGTGTGCCTTGAGCAAATCCGACAACAGATCCCGTATGCACTCCTGGCACTGCCTGTGCAGTGCAGCCATCTGCCTCGAAACAACCGCACAAGATTGACGAGTGAACGCCGAAATTTCTGCGTACAGCGAACCGAACGTCGACAAGTGAGTTCGTTAGTGCCTGCAATCTGAAACATTGGCAACTTGCTGGCTTCCCCATCGATGTGCTGCTTGAGGTCATTTCACCTTCGTCCGTCCGAAGAAACAACGCTTTATCACGTCGTACAGGCGTACAACTACCGGGAGAATGGCGTGTTTACCAGCGGCGCTAGCAGTTGCCGTCATGTTCCTCCTGATGCAGGCAGCAATGGCCCAGCAAACAGTAGCGACAAAGTGGCCAGCACTTCGCTTTGATTTCGCCATCAAGCGAAACTCCATGAAGGTCTACAGCCAGTCAAGCTTTAGCATGTTGGCCAGCCCGACCGTGTCGGACAACAAGTCCAAGATCCTCTACGACGTCTTCACTACGATCACGGAAGGCTCGACGCAGCTCAACTACACGCTAATCGACGGTATTGCGTACACTTCGACAAACTCGAACGCTTCCGTTCGATGTATGGATTCCGAGTCGGGTGGACTCCCTGCCATTAACCCCATCGTGGCCGCAGTCAGCGAGGCTACGGCTGTTTCAAGTGTACCGGACAGTGTGACCTGCCCCAGTGGAAACGTGTTTAAGGTTACGATCGCTGGCGTGGACTTCTTGCTGTGTGCCTTGGATTCGTCGGGATTCTCGCTTCAAGGCAGCGACATGGACGTCACAGTGAAGATCTTGGAGAGCCCGGTTGAACTACTGCCACCGTCAGATGTTGATACTGAATGCTCGAGAGTTGTGGCGCCAAGCTCCGTGACTTCAATCGGCAAGTCGTTGTTGACGGGAGAACCGATTGCGAACGACGCCAGGAAGTTGAAAGCTGCGCTGAGTTTCTCATTTCGAGAAAAGTCGACGTGTTCGTGTAAGTCGACGCCCCGTCCGTGCGTCTTCGTCCATGGTCTTGGCGAGAAGGAAGAGTTTCCTACGAACCAGGATGAGTTTACCAAGTACTGGGGCACCGACTTGGCCGGCGGTCACGGACCCTGCTGCTCGTCCATGAAGTTTGCACGCCTCAACACCGTTAACTCGACGTGGACGAGCCCTGAACTGCAGCAGAAGGTGTGTGACCGCGCACTCGCAGCCAGTAACACCAGCCAAGAGGCTGCTATTAGCGATACTATCGTCGTCACGCATTCGATGGGCAACCTCATGTTCGCTGGGGCTCTTTCGACTGGGAAATGCAGCCTGGACTCGAGCTCCACGTGGGTTGGAATGGCTGGGCCGATGCTGGGGAGTATGTGCTCCGACTTCGTCCAGGATTCCTGCGCCGGGAAGACCAACCTCGTCTTGGAAAAGGTCGGAAACATCACTGGCCGATGTCCGCCTAACACCGGATTGAAGTCCCTGGCGTACAGCGGAGGAAGTTACAGTACGTCGCAGATGAACGCAGCGTATGCTGCTGCCCAGAAGGCTTATCGATCGAATGTGTCGGCGTTAATGTGCGGGAAAGGGTACTCGGGCCTGACGTCCACGTACCAGGCCCAGTTTTGGGGCTTAGGCGCCATTGTGCCGCATAAATCCACGCAGAATGACGGCATGGTGGAGTTCCAGAGCTGTGCCGCCGGGTTCCCCGAAACCAAGTTTGGGAACAATTACAGGGATCAATTCTACGCGACGAAGCTCAACCACTACGACATGCAGTTCCGAGCGGGCGATTCGCTTCTTGATGAGGAGAAAATGCCGCTCAAGTGGTTTGATTGCCTATTGTAGGGTGAAAAATCAAATGGCTTTACGATTTTTCATAGTTGTCGGCAAAAAAGAGAGTTGATTTTTGAAAAATAATGCGAACAACTTGTTTCTGTACGCTACAAAAGCCTTTGGTGATGCCACAAGGCGTCCATTGTACGGCGAAGATTGAAAGGAGTGCAGAATGTTCCTTGGCAAAGCTCGTGATAAGTAGGCGCTTGATCGAACGGCAAAACTCGATCGGTTGTCTTGGTGTTGTCATTGAAGACCACTGAAGGCTGGCAGTTCAAGCAGATCCAGTTTATGGCATGCCTTCTTCCCGATCTTCCAAAACCTCCTCAAGGCTGATCACTCCGAGTCGTCTTCACTTGATTTCATTTTCTTCAGTCCAGGACCCAAGTCGCGTTTTGTCGTTGGGAGATGTCAAGTTTCCTTCAAGTAGTGGTAGTGGTAGCGCTCGCCATTCTACTGGTACACGTTGCTGCTGTTGAGTCGAATGGAACGACTTGGCCAGCGCTACAGCTCAACTTCACGCTGAAGCGAAACACCATGGACGTCCATGGACTGTCCGAGTTCTCAGTGTACGCAAACCCGGCTGTATCGAAAGATGGAGAGCACGTGCTCTACGATACGTTGGTTTCATTCACGGAAGGCCGGACAGTTTACAACTACACCATGATCGACGGCGCCGCGTACGCCTCTCAAAAACCGGAAGGTAGATCGGTGGCGCCTACTATGGAGTGCCTTGACTCCGAGCCTGGCAAGCTTCCACCGATCAACGCTATTGCTAAGGCACTCAACGAAGCCGTTCCCGTCTCAAGTTCCAACGACTCGACCACTTGTTCCAGTGGAAAACTCTTCAAAGTCGTCGTCAATGGCATCAACTTTGCGTTGTGCAAATCGAGCTCGTCTGGATTCACGATGTACGGAAGCGACTTGGACGTTGCCGTGCAGTACATGGGGCGTATCGACATTCCAACTTTAACTACGGCTGGCTGCACAAAAGCGGCGTCTCCGAGCTCCGTGTCTTCGATCGGGAAGGCTTTGCTCACGGGGCAAGCAATTCCAAGCGACACGAGGAAGCTGAAGGCTGCGTTCAACTTTTCTTTCAGCGACTCGTCCACGTGTTCGTGCAAGTCGACACGACGTCCGTGCATCTTCATCCACGGGTTGGGAGTTAAGCAAGAGGCGTCCAGGAATGAAGACTGGTTCTCGTACTGGGGGGAATCGATCAAAGGCCACACGCCGTGCTGCTCGTCTGTCAAGTTTGCCCACCTCAACACGGTGAACAACACGTGGACCAGTGAACGACAGCAGGAAAAGGTCTGCAACCGCGCGCTTGCAGTCAGCAACACTAGCACAGACAGCGTGATCTCCGACACGATCGTAGTCACACACTCGATGGGTAACTTGATGTTCGCTGGTGCGCTTGCTACTGGAAAGTGTAGCTTGGACTCAAGCTCCACGTGGGTCGGGATGGCAGGACCTATGGTCGGGAGTATGGCCTCGGACTTCGTGCAAGGGTCCTGTGCTGGCGAGACGAACGCTTTCTGGGAAGACATCGGAGATATCACAGGTCGATGTCCTCCCAACACTGGGCTCAAGTCTCTTGCATATCAAGGCGGCAACTTCAGTTCTAAGACTCTGAATGCAGCGTACGAGGCGGCGCAAGAGGCCTATCGGACGAACGTGTCCGCTCTCATGTGTGGCCGAGCGTATTCAGGATTGGTGTCCAAGTACCAGGCCAAGTTCTGGGTTTTGGGTCACTCGATTCCACACAAGTCGAAGAAGAATGATGGAATGGTGGAGTTCCAGAGCTGCGCACCGGGGATCCCAGACTCCAAGTTCGGTGAGACCTACCGTGACCGATTCTACGCCACGAAGCTCAATCATTACGATATGCAGTTCCTGGCGGGAGATGCCATCCTGGACGAAGCCAAGATGCCAGTGAAGTGGTTCGAGTGTCTGCTATAGGTTTTTAAAACTCAACAAGAAAAAGAAATGCTACATGAGCCTAGGCAATAAGCGTGTGATCGGGTAGTACTCGGATATCAGTTGGTGGGTGAATGGTTGACCCCCAACACGAGGTCCAGAACTTGCCATCATCCCAGCTTTCGGCAACTTCCCTACATGTATTTCGTGCGCTCGCACTGTTGACACGCGTGTATTAGGAGTGAAAGTGCCATGCCGATGCCGAAGCCAGCTATTTGTCGGGTGTACAGTCTGTACTACAGAGGGAAAGTGGATTAATCGGCAAGCATCCTGGATGGTGAGGCCCATACTGAAGCAACATGTTCGAAGTTGAAGCATCTCGCCGTGCTTGAGCGATCCTTAGCGATAACTTTTGTGGATGGGAAAATGGACATTGTTTCGACTGCGACCTCCAAAGCGCCGCGGGACACGGAGTCACTTCGTAACTCGGCACGATGCGGTCACCTCAATTGGTCGTAGTGCTGACGTTGGCGCTGTTTGCACTGACGCAATGGTTCTCCACAAATTCAACTCAAGATTCAAGAACGCCATCGATGCAGAGAAACCTTCAAGATCCAATCGCCTGGCCTTCATTGCGCCTCCACTTCAAGCTCAAACGCAGCTCCATGGAGGTCTTCGGCCAGACGGACTTCTCGATGCTTGCCAACCCCGTCGTCTCCGCCAGTGGTGAAAGCGTGTCGTACGACGCGTTTGCCTCGTTCACGGACAACACGAACACGTACAACTACACACTTGTGAATGGGACCGCGTACATGTACTTTGAAAACGCCACCATACCAAGAAACAGCTCTCTTGGATCATCCATCAATTGCCTCGAGTCCGAATCTGGGAGACTTCCACCGATTAACGTCATCGCAGACGCGATCAACCAAGCTGTCGCCGTTTCCACCAGTGATGATGAATCTGTTGAGTGCACAAGTGGAGATTCGTTCAAGGTTGTGGTGAATGGCATCAACTTCACGCTGTGTGCTTCCAGCTCGACGGGATTCGCAATAAAAGGCGAAGATATGGACATCAACGTCGAGTACCTGGCGAGTCATATTGATATTCAAGCATCGACAATGGCTACCCCAAGACCTCCATGCGAACCGACCGCAGTACCAAGTGCAGTGACGTCGATCGGCAAGTCTTTGCTAGCTGGGAAGTCCCTTTCAAGTGCCACTCGAGCGTTAAGATCCGAGTTCGACTTCACCTTTTGGTCAGACGATTCTGAGGATTCCCAGGATTCGTCCCAGCGTTCTTCAGAGATGAGCGACTCTAGCGACAGCTCGGACCACCACGGGTGCTCGTGTCAGTCTGCGCTACGTCCGTGTATCTTCATCCACGGCATGGGCATCGACTATGAGGAGCCAGGAAACATCGACTCATTTGACTATTACTGGGGAAACATGACACACCATGCGCCTTGCTGCTCCTCCATCAAGTACACGGTGCTCGACACAGTCAATAACTCGTGGGTGAATGAGACCCAGCAGCAGAAAGTGTGCGATCGCGCACTCGCAGCAAGCGACACCAGTTCCGGATCCGTCATCAAGGACACCATTCTAGTCACTCACTCGATGGGGAACCTGATGCTGGCTGGTGGTATAGCATCGGGAAAGTGTAGCTTGGACTCAAGCTCGACATGGGTGGGCTTGGCCGGACCGATGAAGGGCAGCATGGGCTCCGATTTCGTCCAAGCTTCGTGTGCTGGCGAGACGAACGATCTCCTCGAACAAGTGGCCGATATCACGGGCAAGTGCCCTCCGACTACTGCGTTGGTCTCTCTGGCGTACCAAGGCGAGAGATTCAGCTCCACAGAGCACAATGCTGCCTACACCGCTGCCCAAGAGGCTTATACGACGAATGTATCGGCCTTGATGTGCAGCGCCGGCTACTCCGGACTGGTGTCGAGGTACCAGGCTGAGTTCTGGGTCCTGGGCTCGACAGTTCCTCATAAATCCGACGACAACGACGGCATGGTGGAGTTCGAGAGCTGTGCTGCGGGCATTCCCGCGTCCCAGTTTGGCGATACGTGGCGATCCAAGTTTTACCGGACAAAGCTGAACCATTATGACAGCGAGTTCTTGTACGGCGACGGCCTCCTCAGTGAAGCGAAGATGCCCGTCAAGTGGTTTGAGTGCCTGTTGTAGACAAGAGAATATTGGTGGAATGTCGACTTCGTTCTTGTGTGTCTGAGAAATACTCCATATGTAGGCTCGTGCCCGCCTCACCTCTCAGATTCAGTCTTCAAATTGGAGCCAAGAACAATGAATTCGTTGAAGACCCCTGTACAAACATGATGCCAGTGCAGCAAGTTTTGGTTGCGCTGCAACACTCGCATCAAAGCGCAGGATAGACGATCGAACGTTTCTGCGTCAGCGAGCCGACCACCAAAATTTTGCTACACGTACCATCACGTTGGTTGCTCTTGAGCCTCTCTCTCTCTCTCTGGAAAGGAGTTGGCGTCGGTGGTTCAGGGTAGCATCACTCCATCAAGTGTTTGCCAGCGAGTTCTCTACCTCAGTTGTTGTTTCGCAGTCCACGTCCAACAAGAAGCCTCGATGGTTTCTCTACTGGCACTCTGCCTCGCGGCATTCGGCGTGTTCGCTGCGCTCCCGGCTCAAGCCATCGCTACTACCCCAAAGGAGACGGCGTTGAGATGGCCTGCTCTTCGATTCGACGTCACGGCGCTTCGAAGCTCAATGCAAGTTCACGGCCAGTCACGATTCTCCGTGTACGCTGATCCAGTTGTCTCAGACGATGGAAGCAAGGTGCTCTACAACGAACTTGCCTCATTTACAGAGCACAAGACCCTGTTTAACTACACGGTTGTCGACGGAGTTTCCTACTTGTCGACTACGCCTAGATCCGCCAAGTGCTTGGAGGCCGATTCCAGCAGAATCCCGTCTATCAGCTCCATTGTTGCGGCAATTAACGACGCTGTCGCTGTTTCAGGGGCTGAGAACAATGGCGTCAACTGCTCTAGTGGCGACGCTTTCAAGGCTTCGGTTGGCGGCTTGGATTTCGCAGTCTGTTCCTCAAGTTCATCTGGGTTTTCAATGCGCGGAAGCGACTTGAACATCGCCGTGAAGTACCTCGAAAACAACGTTGATATCCAGGGCCCAACTGTCGATGGCGAACAGTGCGTTGCTTCAGTAGCGGCAAGCCCCATAACTTCCATCGGGAAGTCACTATTGACCGGTCAACCGATTTCTAGCGACGAACGACGCCTGAAAGCTGCGTTCGACTTCGACTTCACTTCTCAGGATGAAGCATCATGTTCCTGCAAGCGACGGCCGTGCATCTTCATCATGGTCTGGGGGTGAAGCAGGAGGTACGACAGAACCAAAACACCGACGCTGGCTACCGGGGAGATCACTTGAAAGAGCACGCGCCGTGCTGCTCGTCCATGAAGTTCGCCCACCTCAACACGGTCAATGACACGTGGATCGACTCGAGTCTGCAACGGAAAGTCTGCAACCGAGCGCTTGCAGTGAGCAAGACCAGCACGAAGACCGTCATCAAGGACACAATCATCGTCACTCACTCGATGGGGAATCTCATGCTGGCTGGCGCGATTTCCACCGGGAAGTGCAGATTGGACAAGAGTTCGACCTGGGTTGGCCTCGCAGGACCTATGAAGGGAAGCATGGCCTCCGACTTCGTCTTAGACTCGTGCGCTGGAGACAACGTTGTGTTGCAGGAGATCAGCGAAGTCGCAGGACGCTGCCCTCCGAATAAAGCCTTGAAGTTTCTCGCGTATTCCGGCGGGGACCACGCCTCCAAGCGTCTGGAATCAGCGTACACTGCCGCTCAGAAGGCGTACCGGAAGAACGTGCACGCCTTGATGTGCGGCAAGTCGTTTTCAGGGATCACCACCAAGTACCAGGCCCAGTTCTGGGCTTTGGGCGCCATGATCCCGCACAAGTCGGCGGAAAATGACGGCATGGTGGAGTTCAAGAGCTGCGCCGCCGGGTTCCCCGAGTCCAAGTTCGGCGACAGCTACAAGGACCGATTCTACGCTGCCAAGCTCAACCACTACGACTTGGCCTTCCGATCTGGCGATGCCTTGATAGATGACGCCAAGATGCCTGTGAAATGGTTTGAGTGTCTCCTGTAGATCATGAAGCTCTGATAATACCAATTCAAACGTTCCAACTACGACAGCCGATGGATGTTGCCTGGCTCGCAGCCTCGTCTTCACCCTCGAGCAATTCCTAGACACCCGATCAACTGGCATTTCCCAGGCACCAGCCGATGATGGTCAAACAAATCCAAGCGGACCTATCCGGAGTCGGGCTGGTCGGGATGTAAACCCCGGTGTTGGTTGTCAATTAGACTCATGACACGCTCGGTACCTTCCACGAGACTCGTTTTGCTCTATTGTCCTCGCCAGTTGGTAGGTGAGAGCACCGACCACTTGTCGATTTTCATCGGACGAAGCTACTGTGACGGTGCGGTGACATGCTGGCTCTGTTTCTGTGGTTGTCATGGGCTTCCACGGCGCTCGCAGTGGTGACAACAACCCCCATCGACTCCCAGAGTCAACACACTTTGCACGATGAAGGGAGTCGTAGTTGGCCATCGCTGCAGTTCCATTTCAAAGTCAAGCGCAGCTCCATGGACATCTTCGGTCAGACGGAGTTCTCCGTCTTCGCCAGCCCCAACGTTTCCGCCGATGAAGGTAGCATCCTCTACGACGTCTTCGCTACGTTTCATCAAGGATCAACGGAGTACAACTACACACTGGTGGATGGAGTCGCACACTTGCAGACGATGGCAGGATCCGGTGCTTCGTCGGTTCACTGTTTGCACTCCGAGCTGAACGATTTCCCGCCGATCAACGCTATTATCTCCGCTGTCAACAAAGCCACACCAGTGTCAAGACTCTCCATCTCGTGTGACGGTGGCAACCTCTTTCAAGTGTCGGTGAGAACTCAACATTTCACTTTATGTGCTCCAACCAACTCGAGCTTGCAGCTGTACGGACGTGATACGGACATTGTCGTGGAGTATCTCGAAGACCACGTGAACGTTGTGGCTCCTACGATGGACAGCGATCAGGAGTGCGAAGCTGAAGTTGGCTACAGTTCAGTAACCTCAACTGGAAGATCGCTCCTCCGAGGAGAACAGATCGAATTGAGGAAACTCGAGGCAGAGCTCGACTTCTGGCCGTTTAACGATGACGATACCTCTGACGAAGAAGAAGATGAAGATGAAGCTTCCTGCTCGTGCAAGTCGACGCCACGTCCGTGTATCTTCATTCACGGCTTGGGCGTGAAGGACGAGAACGCAACGCTGCAGGACTCTTTGCCGTACTGGGGGAAGGATATCACTAGCCACGCGCCATGCTGCACGTCCATCAAGTACGCGCATTTGAACACTGTGAACAATACGTGGCTGAACGCTACACAGCAACAACAAGTGTGCGATCGCGCCTTGTTCGTGAGCAATACCAGCACGAAGACCATTATCCGGGATACGATTGTCGTCACGCACTCCATGGGAAGCCTCATGCTCGCGGCGGCTATGGCCAATGGGAGGTGTGAACTGGACAAGAGCTCGACCTGGGTGAGCACGGCAGCGCCAATGATCGGCAGTATGGCCTCAGACTACGCCCAAGAAGTCTGTGCGGGGAAAACAAACGTGGTCGCGGAAGAAGTCGCTGAGTACAAGAAGCAGTGCCCGGTGAATGGTGCGACGAAATCGCTGGCGTACGAGGGCGGAGACTACAGTACAGGGAGGCTGAATGCGGCTTACACAGCAGCGCAGGAGGCCTATCGGACGAATGTGTCAGCCGTCATGTGCAGCGAGAGTTTTTCAGGCATCTTGTCATCGTACCAGGCGAGTTTCTGGATCCTGGGCGAGATGATCCCGCACAAGTCCAAGGAAAACGATGGCACCGTGGAATTTCAGAGCTGTGCTAAAGGGCTTCCCGAGGAAAAGTTCGGCGAAAGCTACACGGACCGCTATTACCGGACAAAGTTGAATCACTATGACATGCAGTTCCGGGCCGGCGATGCGTTCTGGAACGAGGCCAAGATGCCTCTGAAGTGGTTTGAGTGCCTGTTGTAGCGAGGAACCGATCAGCGTAAGACAACGAGTCCGAATTATAAACTCAAAACGAATTCTGGAACCCTGCTAGGAGAACTCAAATGGAGCCTTCAACACACCAAACACGGGTTGCCAAACTGGCAGCATGCCATCGACGGGTATTTTTGCAGCTGAATACGCGGATGACAAGCTTTTCGCAACGTACTGGAGCCATTATTGTCAAGAAGTTCATCAAGCCGTGGAAGCAGCAGTGCCCGAGACGATGTTCAAGGCTTGATAATTATCCGCGTGAGACGAATCTTCATCGACCATCAACGCCGCTGTCAGAAGATTACTTCCCGCAGTCGGCTCCGGGACGGCCTCAGACTGTTGCCGACGATGGAAGCGCGAAGTCTTGGCGGCCACAAGTCGCTGCCCGAGTTGCCGACACTGACATGGAGCGTCATTTCCGGTCCGCACAAAGCTGACCGAGGTGCGCAAGTTGCCACCGTTGGACCCACGCGTTAACATCGGGATGCTCGACTCGTTCTGGCTCGCGGAATGCTCTCCATGGGTGGGCAGACTGAGCTGCACTTCGTCCATATCGAAGTAATACTGCGCCGTGGCGACGTTTTCGAAACTTCTGCTGTGGTTGACGTGGTGCAAGACGCTCGAATCCATCAGTGCGTTGCCCATGCGAATGGCCTCTGCTGGACTCCTCACGAAGCGCCGGTCGATCATGAGGTCCACGAGGAAGGGCCCCGGAACAGTGCTCGCGTCTGAGAAGTATTCGCCAAGGTCACCCAGTAGCTCGAGCACAAGTCGTGCGCAAAGCTCTTCCTGGACATCCTCCAGAGCAGCCACGATTTGCTTCGCTGACGGACGAAGGCCAGGCTCACGTAGCCAGGCTCGTTCAATGATACCGCGCAGTCTTGGAGGTGTGCTGTTATCCATCCGGCCTTCCATGACCTGCGCGTTGTCTCCACTCGCTTGCGGAAAGTTGTCAGCGCTGGGATGTAGGATATCCCACATTGTCACTGCCAGCGAATACACATCGGCAGCTTCTCCGTAGCAAACCTGCTCTCCCTGGCCCTCGATCACCTCGGGCGCCGCATAATCTGCCGAGATTTTATCCAAGCAAGGCGACATTGTGGGAGTCCCGATGGGCTTTTTTGCAAACAAACTCCTTGTCTTCGAGGATGGCAACCTTGGGTTTAAGAGCCAAAGTCTTCGGCTCCAGCATCGTCAAGCACCTCAACTCGCCGAAGTCCGACAGCTGCACATTACATTCCGCATCCACAAGGAAGTTGTCCGGTTTGATGTCTCGGTGGACAAACGGGGGCGAGAAGCTGTGCAGATACGCCACGGCTCGAGCCGCATCCAGCATGTACCCGACACTAACCAGCAGTTGCTGTCGAGCCGGGTGGACTCTCTGACGACGAGCTTGGTCCACGAGAGTGGCGGCCAGACTTCCCTGGCAGAGCTGGAATACTAGGCAAATCGTCGGTGGGGCGACACACATGCCGTGGAATTTGACGATGTTCGGGTGATCCAGCACACGGCACATGGCGGCTTCGTGCGAGAACGCGGCCACGACGTCTTCGGAGCAGCTTGCAGGTGCGTAGACCTTGACAGCGACGTGGGTTTTCGCCTTGAGCGTTCCCTGGAACACGGTCGAGGTCGACCCGACTCCGAGTTGCCGAATGAGCTCGAGGTAGGCGAAGTCGATCACGCTCTTGCGGTTCATTTCGATGAGGACGTGGAGCCGTTCGGACGAAACTCGTTCGCTTAAATCATTTTCTCGTTGGAAGAGCTCTTGTAGGGCGCATCCTCGTTTACTGATGCCTCTCCAGTACTCGGTGTCAGCCTTGAGCACGCGCCAAACAACCAGAGGAGACAATGCGATCATGGTGAGCGAGATGTACATAACGTTGCGGCCTGCAGAAGCAGTCTTGGGGTTCATGATGAATCGGTTGATAAGCACTGTGAACACGAAGTGCACGATCCCGACGAAGCAAAACTCGCGAATCGTTCGCTTTGTCGCTCGGTGTGGAGGTTTGATGAACGCGTAGACGAACGGAATGACGTGCAAGCATCGAACCAACGGCCCAGTAGCTAGGAGCGTCTTCTGCTGGTCGGGCTTCCCGTACTTGTCTGCCAAGTACATGTACGGCATACAGTAATACGCGAGCACGAACGAGATCACCACCGAGCGCTTGACAGCGGGGAACGACAGACTCTTTTGAAACAGCACGACCAGCACGAACAAAGCCATGAACTTGTTGCCAGAGTTCAAAGCGCCGACCACCATCAGAGGATACGCGGTTTCATAGGGACCCGCGATCTGCAGCACCAGCATGAAGACCATGTACGCCCCATTGAAGACACTCAGCACGACCAAAACTGGTTCGAACGCTGGCAAGATGACCTTTTTTGCCGCCACTGCGTCGCCTCTCAGAGCTCCTGCTCGATTCGTTCTCAGATGCCAGATCAACCCCACGCATAACAAACAATTCACCGTGAAACCCAGCATCATTGACAACGAAGTCACGCGCATGTAATGTGCTGCATTTTGAAGTGCGCGGTTGTCATTCCCCGGCGGAGTTGTCTGGTTGGCCGAGTCGTCTAGGAGTCGTTTGACAGCGAATGCCACGGCTGCACTAAGGAACATCATGGGCGCTAGGTTTCAAATTCTGGAGTGGCAAAGACGCCGCAGCGCGAGATTCCTGGAAGCCGTGATCCTTTCGCTGAGTGAACTCAGTGCCGCGCTCCAGTCTCCAGTCGCAACCCAGCAAAGTGCAGGTAAGTTCGGATGGAGATTCCGTCTTTCCGCTAGTCGCAGCTGCATCGCTTGATCATTCAAAGATGGATGCCTGTCTCCACCTCGTCAATGGGCAGAGCAACGCATCCACATATCTTTGATTGAGTGGATGACCGCTTCCCTTTGCTAGGACAGGCGCTCAAGATGGCCAGAGAGCAGGCTCCATTCGCTGCCTTCATCTGCAGCAAAGGTGGCGACTACCCACAAAATAAATTGCAGAGAAGCATTCGCAGCGGGGAGCTCTACTTACACTCACTGACAACACAACTAGGCGACAAAATCGGTGAGCAAGTGGCTCGGAGATATCTGTGAGCAACCAGTTGCGGATCACTTTTGCGATGCCAAACTAATAATATGATGGAAACGAGAAAGAGTGATACAGAGCACACCATTGGGAAGAG
>JAABLK010000739.1:7289-17877 GCA_012295415.1 Phytophthora chlamydospora | reverse complement strand
GTCGTCTGTGGGTTTTGTTGCTCTTGTGGCTGCAATGATGGTGTTGGTGTCGAGGTCGGAAACGCTACCTGACATTTGCAAGGGATTGGTTGCTCCAGCCATTCCCCATTGCACTGAGAATGATGTGATCAAGCAAACTCCTGCGGTGGCCGCTAGGTTGTTCTTGGAGGGGGGGATTCGGATCTAGTGGGCTGAATTTGATTCCAGGTTCTTGTCGAGACTGTCGATGCGGAAGGAAGTTGAGGCCACCTTTGTTGCTAGCATCGCCTGGACGTCGCTGCGTTGCCAGTTCCAAAGTTACCTGTTCCGAATCAGTGGCTTCCGGTGTATTTTTCGAGCGAATATGCAAATGATACTTTTACTTGGTTTTGTGCAACCTAAATTATCCTAGTTACAGCGTACACATTGCTGTGGAGACCTTGCGGTCAGGCTGTCTTCATGCTTGGTATCTCAGCTTTCGCTAAGCCCCAAAGGTCAGGTCAAGAACGAACTACAAAAGCTGCGATCTTGAGAGTCCCACCGACCGTCACAAAAATCTCGAACGCAGCTGTAAAAAAAATGCAAGACCACGTTGCAGTTTGCGAATCGGTTGGCTGCGAGTGCCTGGTTCATCATATCGGGAGCCGTCGTTTCGCCTGAAGACCAAACAGAGGGTAAAAAAACTTCGGTGTGACCTGAACTCGGCCTTCTTGTTGCTTGGGTCTTGAGAGCAGCACGACAACTCTCAAGAGTGCTAGGGTTTCAAGATTTTCTTGACTTGGTACACGTAGCGATCCGCCCTGTGAACATCGAGCGAGGTCGTCCATGGCAATGCGATTGTCTTGAACGTGAAGGGTCTGCTAGGTACGTCGCATCTTGGTAGGGGGCTCTTGAGAGTCGCGAGGGTCGCGACCACGCTGAGGAGCATCAAGATCGGTCGCGGCGAAACCTTCATGGCATGAATCGTGCGTGTGCTTGTCCGGGCGGCGATGAGCCTCCTCCCAGTCACTTTCGATCCTGCGTTCAAGCCGCGCAAGGCAAACTGCGAGCTCAAGACCAAGAACTAACACGATGAGTAGCGCCGTCGAGGTTTTCGAAGTGGTGACGATCATCACGACCATCATGATGCGAGTGTCGCTGTTCCCGGACTGGAACCGATGGCGCAAGAGCAAGAGCACGAGCGATATGTCCGTGTGGCCGTGCGTGCTGATGTTCGGGTACTCGTACGCTTCGCTGTTTTACGCCTACGCGACAGATAACTACGTCCCGCTGTTCGCAACGTCCACACTGGGCGTGGTGGCTGGCATCTTCATGACCTGTAGCTTCTACCTCTGGGCCGCGGACCGACGGAAAGTGCTTCAGATCGTGGCCATCTCCATCGTCGCTTTCTCCGCTATTACGATCTACGAACTCCTCGCTCTTTGTGGCGCCACTGGGCAGTCTCCCCGATCCACCAAGACTGCACTGGGTTTCATCATGGTCACTTGCACGTCGATGATGTACGCGTCGCCCATGGCCACAATTACGAGAGTCATTCGCACCAGAACCTCGACATCGATGCCCTTTACCATGGGCGTCGTGAACGTGCTCAACAGTTTCTGCTGGGGCGTCTACGGTGCACTCGTCAACAACATGTTCTTCCTGGTCCCCAACATCATCGGCGTGTCGCTAGGCCTCATGCAGATGCTGGTGACGTACATCTACAGCGGCAAGGCACCACACGAGGAGCAGCTCGCCGCAACGTCCAGTGAATACGCCAGCGGAGTGATCGATGTAGTCGTGGTACCAGTTGAAGACGGCGCTGCAATGGGTTCTGCTGCAAACTGCAAAGGAAGTACAGACTTCGTGGCACTGCGCTCTCCATGCCGCGAGGACTCCAAACCGTGGCGAGCGAGGGAGACGACTAACAAGCAGTAGCGAACGGAGCATTTAATATTTACTTCACACCCAGCTTTGGTTTCGATGTGATCGCCATTACCTATCTAGCTAGTCGCGGTGACTAGCGCCGACGCGATGTACACGGCGTTGAGTGGATCGGTTGGCTGCGAGGTGCGTCGGATCGGATTGAAAAAGCCCGAAGGCTGGTCTGCGAAAAGCCTTGATCATCGACTGCTCGTGGTTGCACAGAGGTGCATCAAGCGTCGCCGGGGTGGACCGAATGAAGACCGGTTCATCAGGGCTGTTGGCGTCGTACCGCGTGATGACCAGCGCTTGCAAAGACAAGTTTGTGTCAAAGAGGCTTTTGGACCGTCTCAAAAGTCATTTTCAAACTTGCTTTCAAGCGCACAACACGCCACGAGCTCAAGGTCAAGAACTACCACGATGGGCGTGGCCGTCACGGTGTTCGAAGTGGTGACGATCATCACGACGCTCACGATGCGAGTCTCGCTGTTCCCGGACTGGAACCGCTGGCGCAAGAACAAAAGCACCAACGACATGTCCGTCTGGCCGTGCGTTCTGCTGTTTGGCAACTCGTACGCGTCGCTATTCTACGCCTACGCCATCGACGACTACCTGCCGCTGTTCGCGACGTCCATGCTGGGCGTGGTGGTCGGCATCTTCATGACCTACAGCTTCTACCTCTGGGCTGTAGATCGACGCGAAGTCCTTCAGATCTTGGCCATTTCGACCGTCTTCTTCTCCGCCATCACGATCTACGATCTCCTCGCACTTTGCGGCGTGACCGGGCAGTCTCACGGGTCAACCAAGACCGCGTTGGGGTTCATCATGGTGGCATGCACGACGTTCATGTACGCGTCACCGATGGCTACAATCACGAGGGTCATCCGCACCAGAACGGCGACGTCGATGCCGTTCTGGATGGGCGTCGCGAACGTGCTCAACAGCTTCTGCTGGGGCGTCTACGGCGCACTCATCAACAACATGTTCCTGCTGATCCCCAACATCATCGGCGTGTCCTTGAGCCTCATTCAGATGCTCGTGACGTACATCTACAGCGGCAAGAGCGCACAAGAGGAACAGCTCGCTTCGACATCAAGCGAAGACGCCAACGACGAGATCGATGTCGTTGTCCTACCGGACGAGACAGCGAAGGAAAGCGCCGTACTGGACGCCACGGAAAGTGAGGGCAGGGCAGACTTCGTGGCACTTCACTCGCCAGCCCGCGAGGACTCCAAGTCTTGGCGAGACGTGGAAATGACTAGTAGACAGCAGTGAACGAGCATGTAAGTGACAACTAAATGAACGTCTCCAATGCTTCTGTACCGTTAATCAACGAACACGCAGCCGCAGTCTTCCCGAACCAACACTCGTAATCCTGACGATTAGTTCAGTGCAACGGGGGCAACACGAAATGGTGACCAGACCATGCGCGCTTGCCGATCTAGACTTGAGTCTCGCAGTTTAGACGGCTCGGTTGTTGAGACGCCAGCAAGCACCGCAAGCTGAGCTTGCAGTCTGCGAAACTTGACAGATAGATCGTCTGTGCACAGGAGTGCATCACGGACTGGCGATGCAAATCGAGTGAAGACCTCGCACTGATCGATTCAGAGGTCCGTCTCAGCCATTTCATTTCTTGCACTCAAGAGCAAAAGAGTCTCACGATTCCAGCATGAGCGCGTACGCCATCGCCGTCGCGGTTTCCAAGGTTGTGACGATGATCACTACCATCCTGATGCGGCTCTCGTTGTTCCCTGACTGGAATCGCTGGCGGAAACACCGCAGCACGGGGGACATGTCGGTGCTGCCCAGTGTACTGATCTTCACGAATTCGTACGCCGTGCTGTTCTACGCCTACGCCATTGACGACTTCATCCCGTTGTTTGCAACGTCGGTGCTGGGTGTGGTAGTGGGCATCTTTATGGCCTACTACTTCTACCGTTGGGCAGCGAACAAGAAGGAGGTGGTGCGGATCTTCATCCTATTCTTCTTTGTATGCCTGGTCATCACCATCTACGCGGTCATCGCCATTTGTGGGCTCATAGGGCAGTCACACTCGTCGGTCGGTACGACGTTGGGCTTCGTAACTATCGCCACTACGACGGGGATGTACGCGTCTCCAATGGCCACGATAGTGAGGGTCATCCGGACCAAGACGGCGACGTCCATGCCGTTTACGATGGGCCTAGTGAATGTGCTCAACAGCTTCTGCTGGGGCGTCTACGGCGCACTCGTGCACAACATGTTTCTGCTTGCACCGAACATCGTCGGGGTATCTCTGAGCGCCACGCAGATGATCGTCACGTACATCTACAGGACCAAGGAGCCAAGGAACGACCTGCTAATATCGACATCGAGCGAAGAGCACCACGACGAACTCAATGTTGTAGTCGTTCCAAGCGAGCAAGGAGAAGGTGATAGCGTAGAGATCCCAGCCAGCGAGAAGAGTCCGAGCTTCGTAGCAATGCGCTCACCTCGTCAAAGCGGCAGGCAGCAGTGAATACAAGCTGCCAGAATGAATGACTCGTGCATTTGGTTTACAATACCCCGAAGCGCAACGCCACCAATATATTTTTCTGCGCTCAGTTGTACTTTGTGCAGCTTTCCCGAGGACATCCAAGCAACAAGTGATGGATATTTCCCGACCCAAGTCGCAGCAGAACTTGCGCCGGCCATTAATCGTTTCTCATCGGAACTCACAAGATGCGGCACATCATTTGCGCCGTTGCAGGGGAAGCTGGAGTTTTCCCTCAGACTATTGAAGACGACCGATTTGGTTGGGACGTACCTTACGGTGTCAAGAGGGAGATCCAGTGCAAGGAACCTGCCCACAAGCTCCACTTCTTCCGAGTCCTGGAAGCAAGACAACGATTTAAGCAGCAATGGAGCCGCTGGACGCTGGTTGCACCCCGATGATCCTGAGTACACCAGCCTAAAAAAGAACGACTTCACGCCTGAACTTCGAGCGCTCTTGAACCCCGCGAACAATATGCACATGGGGACAGGAGCTGTCAACGATGCGTTCAAGTTCCCAGACCACCTCACGGGCAACGAGATCCATGTCATCGTCGTCTGCCCTCATCAAGGTATGCCTGTGAAGCTCGTATCCGTTGACAAACAACCATGACTAACTACAATGTTGGCGGGCAGTGCCACTGGCGTCCCCCTTTACGCGCCTCGTCTCGAAGCGTTGGTGGTGGAGACCTTCGCACGACAAGGTTCCTTCCGCATCCGCTCCCTCTGCATCTACTTCTCGTTTGAGGCGCAGGACCAAATCGTTGAAATGGTGACTACCTGGTGCATCGAAACTTGCTGCTCTCTATGCGGATCCTACAGTGCTTGAGCAATGCCCTGCAGTCGCTGGTAGCTGTCGTGGAGGCTTGGTACGCCTAGGAGCTAGCCAAACGCGGAAATCCAGAAGCGAAGCCTCACACAGGCAGACGTCTTCAAAGTTTTGAATCTATGAGCCATTGGTTATGATCACTTTTTGCCTTTCGGGGTTTTATTCTTCGGTAGACGTGAAAAGCAGACCGATTTCGTATTGAAATGCAGCACTGGAAATGCTTCGATAAATGCTGTTGCTGCTGAGGAATTGTGAATTCGAACGAGCACAGTCGAATGGTCAAGAAGAACGCTGCTCACTCTACAGGTTGGGTCTGATGCGGTCCGTAAATTACTTGTGGGGCCTTCAGCAAGTCGAGGACCCACTATTTGGCGGGAGATCTTCTCCAAACATGGGGTAGAAGTTCTGCAGTGGCTCAATAACTTCGTCCTTCGTCAGGTCATTCGCTTCCTCGGGATTGGCCCCACTACTTGAAATC
Organism: Phytophthora chlamydospora; assembly: GCA_012295415.1. NCBI lineage: Eukaryota > Oomycota > Peronosporomycetes > Peronosporales > Peronosporaceae > Phytophthora > Phytophthora chlamydospora. The sequence goes on along the minus strand of JAABLK010000739.1, from coordinate 12,178 downwards.
GCTACTGGGTCGTCTGAATGCAGCAGTGACTCGATATACTCCCTCGTTCCCAGGTAAACCTGGAACTGGTGAGCGTCGCACTTGACTTCTACATGAGGAAAGCGAGATCTGGACAGCAATGGTGGGTAGTATCGGACAATCTGCGCGCATCGAGGGGAAATTTACAAGCCGCTGTGAGTTTTTCGAAGTGTGGCAACAATTGTGTCGAAGCACTTGGTGGCGGCCAGGAGTCTCGACGAGTTTGACTTTTAGATGACTTTGACTCATCTAAAAGTCAACCTCGTCGAGACATGGACCGTATTAGAAACCGAAACGAAAACGTTCGAGTCGATTGACTTGCTTCATTCGCCGAAAGTGAAGCAGGAGAATCCACGGAGATGCTGAATAGAATACCATAGTCTGCCACGACTTGTCCGCGGCTGATTTTTCCATATCGAAAACACGCCAATTTGAGGAGCAACGGCGTTCTCAGCAGGCTAACACCCTTTCGAGAAGCTGCAAATTAAAGTTAAGTGGCGCTCATAAACTGTCGTTCCGGAAGAATTGTTGTACACATTTCAAGCTTTTGGCCCCGTGAATGCTGTATGTCCAACTGGGTTTCGTTGCGGATGAATCAATTTTGCAGCAAAATATACACGCCAACAGAGCCTACCCAGTCTTTCAAACCCAAATCTCGTATTCTTGTGCATGTTGCGTGTGGCATTCGACGGGTAAAGCATGAAAGGCTCCGCAGTGACGTCGGGTGCGTCGGGGGTATGTCGACCATAGAAGAGGCACTGTGCGACCAATCAAGCGAGCCGAAGCAGTCTGACCTTGCTGCGCATCGCTGGTCGAAAGGCATTAGCGTGTTGCGTTTGACAGGTCTCATTTGCATTTGCGCTTCGAAGAGCACAGACCTCCCGCCAAAAGCAGCGGATACCGTTCAACACCAGCCATATAGACGACCAACACCCATGAGCGGCACCGACACGGCCATTTTGGTCTTCAAGGTCATTACGATCGTCACGACCATCATGATGCGCATCTCGTTGCTGCCGGACTTCCAGCGGATGCGGAAGATGAAGAGCACGGGCGACATGTCCGTGCTGCCCTGCGTGCTGCTCTACGCCAACTGCTATCTGTTGTGTTGGTACAGCTATGCCGTGGACAACATCATCCCGCTCTTCCTGACCGCAGCTCTCGGCGTCATCGCAGGCGCCATCTTCGCCGCCTTCTTCTACAGCTGGACGGCGCACAAGCGAGACGTCATGAAGATCTTCGTCATCTCCGGAGTTGTTATGCTTCTTGAGACCATCTACGGCGCCATTGCCTTCCTGGGCTGGACAGGCCAGGACCGGTCGTCCACGGGCACGACGCTCGGCGTCCTCGTCATCATCTCCTCTGTCGGCCTGTACGCGTCGCCGATGGCCACGATCCGGCACGTCATCCGCACCAAGACGTCGTCCTCGATGCCGTTCACAATGGGCGTCGTCAACCTGATCAACAGCGTCTGCTGGGTCATTTACGCCATCCTCGACTTTGACGTCTTCATCTTGGTGCCCAACGCCTCCGGGGCGCTGCTGGGCTCGATCCAGCTCATTCTCACGTTTATTTACCCGCGGAAGGCGCCGACCGAGGGCCAGATCATCTCCGCGACCATCAACGACCCTCACGCTGGCTCAATCAACTCGGTGTGTGGCGAGCCTGCGTCGCTCTCTGTCGTGATCCACTCGCCATCTCCGGACAGCCGAGAAAACAGGAAGAGCGGAGCTGTAGAAAACACCAACTTCGTCGCGCTGAGATCCCCGAACGCATGAGCAGATAGAGCTCTTAGTCAATCAATAAAGTTATCCGTTGCGTTGTCTTCTAGCTTCATTAGATACTTGTGGTAATAGACCTAAGCGGATCGGTCCAGCGCTTTGTCCGGAGCTCCCTCTCCTTCCTCTCCCTTAACTTCATCGTGAATTTTTCAGGATTGAACGGCTTTATGGTATCCACGATGCCAGCCAAGCAATCCTTGTTGATCCTCTACGTCGTCAGCTCTTCGGTCTCAGGAGGCGTGAGGTAGAACGACGAGTTGATCTCTGCCAGCACAGTGCGTTCGCCTGACGCCTGGTAGTTTCGGTGCAGCCAGTCCATGAGGTAGTAGTTGTACCGCTTGGCGAAGACGATGACCTTTTCGCGGTGGATCATACGCGGGTAGAAGCGGAAGAACCACTGCAGAATCTCCACGTGCTCGTTACGACTTGCGTTCACGGCCGCGTCCATCGTACAGCCCTCGGAGCGTTTGTTGTGGAGGAATAAAAGCACCTCAAAGTGGCCGCCAGCAGCAGCTCGGTCCATCGCAGCAGTTGTACAGCCCTCCGAGCGATTCTTATGTAGCCACTTTAAAGTGTCAAGCTTTCCGTGGGCAGCGGCGCCGTCCATCGCGTCCTCAGTGCATCCTTCCTTACGATTCACGTGAAGCCACTTAAGAACGCGTAAATGTCCGCCAGCAGCGGCTCCATCCATGGCTCGTGTGGTGCATCCCTCAATGCGGTTGCTATGAAGCCATTTCACCACCTCAAAGTGGCCGTTGGTGGCCGCTTCATCCATTGCGACGACAGTACAGCCTTCACTGCGATGCTCCTGCAGCCACCGCAGCATTTCCAAGTGGCCACCTGCAGCAGCACCATCCATCGCTCGCTCCGTGCATCCTTCTTCTCGGTTTCGATGCAGGAACTTGACCACGTCCATGTGGTTGCCACGAGCTGCTCCATCCATGGCGTTCGTGGTGCAGCCCCCACCTCTTGCTCTACTGCTTGATCGAGAGCCACTGCTGCTGCTCGCTACGCTCGCCGAACTGCCAACGTTTTCCGGGTTGGGACGGTATTTGTTCAGCCACATGACAGTGTGCAAGTGTCCGTTTGCAGCGGCTTCGTCCATCGCTCGTGTGGTACAGCCTTCCTTGCGATTCGCGTGCAGCCACTGTACTACGCCCAGGTATCCGTTCCTGGCCGCACCATCCATCGCGTCCGTCGTGCATCCTTCATGCCTATGAGTGTGGAGCCATTTGACGATCTCTAAGTGGCCATTCATCGCGGCATCATCCATCGCTACGTGCGTACACGCGTAGTCTTTTCCCTTGCGATGCAGCCACTTGACCACCTCCAGATGACCATTAGCCGCTGCTGCGTTCATGGCGCGTGGCGTAGCGATGCCAACTCCCGACTTGTGCAGCCATTTGACCACCTTCAGATGGCCTCCTGCCGCTGCGTCTTCCACTGGAACTCCTTGCAACTTGCAGAGCGAGTGCTTGTCCATCCATTTCAGGATCTCCAAGTACCCTCCTTTAGCCGCTTTAGCCGCTGCGGAGGACGACGCCTCGTGACGGACTTGATGGAGCCACTGCACCAGCTCCAAGTTCCCGTTAGTCGCGGCTAAGTTCATAGCCCGTAGTTTACTCGGTGGCCTCGTATTCTCCTGCAGCCATCGAGCTACTAGAGCGTGATTCCCCTCGACTGCATACCGGAGTTCATTCGCCCCCCAGAACACGTGATCGTGGTGTTCCTTGAGCCACCGGAGAACCTCGAGCTGGCCGTTCCTGGCCGCCTGCTCCACTGCTCGGGTCACTAACCCTCCAGGCTGGAACGTCAGTAACCACCTGATCATCTCCAGGTCTCCGCGAGCTGCGGCGTGTTGCATGGCGCCGGAAAACTGCGCCTGCTTGTAGAACGCGTCCAACGTGACCATCCCTCCTGAACGAGCCGAGATGCCGCGGAGAAGTCGCATAGATCCAAAGGCAGCAGCTTGAGCCAACGTGCAGCTTGGAGAGCAGTCCAAAAAGGCCTCGATAGCCTCCCAAACGTGAGGAAGAGCCGACATGTCCGGTCGGGAGCGACGAACCACGCGGACGCAGGCCAATGGGCCGATCCACGTGCCGCCCACGGGCTCCATAGCGTCCACATGATCAGGTTCAACGGCTTCTGGAGCTTCTGGGGCTGCTTGCGTGGCGTCCACTTCTACTTGGGGGCCCATGAACTCCCGCGCGTGGCGGGAGGTCTCCCACGGCGCCCAAATCTCCATGATGGAGGATTCCGAACTGGCCGACGAAGGAGCACGGGCGAAGGGTTATGGCGACATGCAATGGGATCAGGCCAGATAGCTGCGGACAGTGGACTCGTCGTTAATCGATAGTGACGGGTGACTTTATGTAGTGACACCCTGTGAAAGAGGATGTCATGTAGTTCGACAGGGAAGATAGTGATGAGCTTTGTTGACAAATTGTCAAAGTTGATGTCAGGTTCACAGAAAGTTCAGGGAAGGCTGATGAATCAGGTACCGGTGCGTGAAAATGCGCCGGGTGTCCTCTTTTGCGGTGGACATTATTTCAAGAGAGCTATTGCGCATTATTGGCTCAGGATATACGATCGCTGCCAGCCTTGTTTCACGGAAATCGCTGATCGCGAGTGGTCAGATGTAGTCTGCTCGACACCGAGATGGCGAGAGGGGCTTGCATCTTACGGAGCGAGATCGATCCGCATGCATCCTGCATAGAGCTTCGGAGCAGATCCTCTAGGAGATCGGGCTTCAAGGCACGGCATGAAGTCTTCCACGCCAGTTCAAAGGCTCGCAGCAACTTGGAATCAAAATCGGGGCTAGTGAAACGGGCGGAAAAGAAGACCGTGAAAGTCGCGGCAAGTGCACGTTATTGAGGCAAATGTCACGGTGATCGAAAGATGCAGAGAGATATCATTTGTCACAGCTAACGCGTGAACCCGTTGAACTTTGACGAACACAGAGTGCATTTCAAGCACACGATTCGTCTTCCACCACCTACTCATAATTTTCGTCCACGCAAACCCACCGAAAGTAAGTTTTTCCACCGATTCATGACGGTGCAGTTTGCCTTTCCAATACAGAAAGCAAGC
>JAABLK010000738.1:0-17938 GCA_012295415.1 Phytophthora chlamydospora | reverse complement strand
CAACTCGCTGTTGCGCAGGTGCGCGGTGGCCTCCCGGGCCAAGCGCGCCAGCTCCAGCACCTTGTGCAGCACGGGCGCCACCACCTTCTCGCGGAACGTCACGCGTGACAGCACGCAGAAGTGCAGCGCACGCGGCTTGTCGTCCTCGCGGGGCGGGTTCATGGCCAGCAGCACGTGGCAGGCCTCGTCGAACTCGAGCGCGTGCGACAGCGTCACCACATCGCCCTCGTCGTCGCGGTACACGACTGTCCACTGGCCTGCGAGCCGCGGGAACGCCTCGCGCACCTTGGCCATCAGCAGCGCGTAGCTCAGCACGTCGTCGTCGTTGATGTCCTTGTCGAGGCCGTCGTTGGTGCGCATCCACACCGTCGCGCGGTGGGTCTCGCCCGCGTAGCTCAGCTTCAGCACGACTTTCTCGGCCATCTTGTTGTGTAGCGGGTTGAGTTGAGAAGCAGGAGTGATCGTGAGCTCCACAGGGCCGATTCAAGAGTGAGCTGAGACCCAAGTCCAACGAGTGCGATGATGCTTCCGGAAGGAAAATGCGCCAGGCATCACCCCGCAGAACAAGATGATTCAATGGTGCGAATTTGACGGGGTATGTGGTTCGAGAAGGTATGTTTAAACAGAGGTAGTATGGAGGTGAGACGATGGAAGCGCATTCGGTCTGCGAGGGGGAGTGCGAACCCTTTTTTATCCGCTTGGATGGGATTTGGCTTGGGCTTCAAGGTGGACCTCGCGCTAAGTGCGAATCACCGAAAGGGCGCACACGCTTTTGGCAACCGACCATAGTGAGCGCGAGTGAAAAAGAGAAAGGTTGCAGCTTTGGGGGTGTCCATCCGCGCGACAGTGGACCACAGACGGCGCCGAACAGCTGCGCAAATGAGCAGCGAACTCACGAATGAGCGGCGCGTGCCGACCGATGACGGCGCCTTGCGCTCGGATCCAGGACACTAAACCATGAATCCCTGCTGCAAAAAGTTTGGAGGGCGCCGAGTCGCAGCTCGATCCTTCTCCGCGCGTGCTGCACCGAGGGAACCGCGCCGCTTCATGGCTTGGTCTCAGATACAGTCTTCAGATATGGACATCGCCGTTTCAATGTAGCTTGGCAGCGCGATCTTAGCCGACGTCGACGGCCCGGCAGCTTGCCGGGCTGCAAAGCGTCGGGCTGCAGCGTCGGACTAGCGGAAAAGCTTCGCGAAAGTATCTTCTAGCAGCAGCCTCACTACATGCATGGCGTTGAGCGAACGCCTTCGCAGTCCGTGCTAGCCCACGCTAGCAGAGCACAGCGCAACACAATGCATTTCAATTTGACCCACAATTCGTCGGTTGCTGTTGGCGCTGTTAACAGACCCAGGTCTCGACCCTGGTCAAACGAGCGCCCGACTGAAAAACGGCATCCGTTGTGCCCTTTCATGTGCCCTTTCATGTGCATTTACGTGCACCACGTCGTGACACCACGTCACAGATTTCTGCGGCGACGACTTCGGCAAGCATTTGCTTGACGCGTTGCCAGCGCAGCAGCTCGTTAGCCACCCCTGACTGCTACATCGAGATGGCCTTCGGAGGAGCGATCCTGGCCTTTTTGGCAACACCAGCGCCATTTTGTGTCGCGCTGTATCCCCAAGTTACTCACGAAGCCCAACACACGCAGATCAAATCCCGTACAGCTCCTTGACTTCACGTTCCACATGTTCGCGCGTTAGCCAGCGCTCGCTGGGCGCCAGGTAATGCATTTTACTGTGTGTGCCTCGAGAACAATTTTGCCGCGTGAACGATTTGAGCGATGGGGCTTTGTAATGCTGCAGTGGTTGGCTCACTAGCTCCGATGTGGCTGTGACGAGGAGATCGCTGGCGTACATCTTCAAGCCCCGAAACAACCTAATGCACTAGTAACGCTTGCTGCACGGTGTTAGCAGCGCCCGAATCAATCTGTACATGTAGCATCCATCGTTCGCTCGCCATCATGACCGCCAGTGCTGATGACCATTGCGGTGGTGCACTGATCAAGCACTGCTCTCCATCTCAGAAGCTGGCCATATCGCAGCTGCAGCATGAGCGCAAAGCGACCGACACACTGCCATCCTACGCAAAGTAAGGTACGCGGGGCTGCTTGTATCCAGAGCTAATGGTCCACGAGGCGCTCGTGAACGCTTCGCAGCTGCAGCGGAGACTGTGCTGTTCCAGCGATCATTGTGTGATCCGCCGATTGCTTCCTCCTGATCGGCCCATCAAGATCCTTGCGCCGTCGCTGGTGGCGGGGATCAACGCAGCCCGATCTGGCCCCGATGACCATGTTTCACGTGTCGTCAATTCACTTCGGCAGCTGCAACTTGCTGCGCTCATCGTGGCCGACATCGCCGGCCTCACTCACTGCTCGTCCGTGAAGCCCATTGCCACGGTCGCCCTTCAAATCGCCGACCGGTACTGGGTCTCTCCGCCATAGACCGCGCCAGACATCAAGGCCAAGAATGGTATCCGTGATCGATCCTGGCGTGGGTGTGGCAGATTCTTATCGCGAAGGCATTTTGAATTCGGAAAAACTGCACACAGCAACGAGATGTCCCAGGTGTGCGCCGGCCAGATCAGCATGCAGCGATCGCAGCCCTGCTGGTCGGCATCGAGGTGAGTGCCTTCCGTTTCTTTTCTCGACGAAGCTGGATAACGCACAGAAGTGCAGGAGGAGATATCGACAATCCATCTTCAACTTGGCCCAAACGACAAGTTGTCGACAATGTGCATTTGAATAATAAGCCCCCGACGAGCACGGAGGCCCCACAAAGTTCCAAGTTGCCAACGCTGGGGCAGCTACGCTAGCGCCGCGTTCTTGGACCCGAATAAGACCTGCAGTTGACCTCGGGAGTCGACTGACCACATTGTTACCGCGACACCACGACTCGCTCGGGGTTCAAGCAGCTCATGGACGCCGCGTCTCGCTGGGTGAAAAGTCCAGCGTCCGCAGCCAATGTCAATCACTTCTTCCATGCTTGTCGAGCTGTTGTTGGTCTCGGGGCTCTGCGTGTCGAGTGTGCAATGGCCTCGCTTCATTTTTGGTGCAGGGCAAGTTCATGCCCCGAGGTTTGTCGTCAATGATCTGCTGCATCAACTCGCAGCGGGCCCAGTCGGGGGCCGCCAGCAGACTGCGCTGCGGTCGAGCTGCTTCGCTCTCGTCCAGTTGGTGCAGGAACGAACTTGCTATCGGCAGTCGCAACAGAGACGCGAATGCGCAAATTGAACGTCGTTGTGAACGACTCGTTGAAGTTGTCGCGCTTGGCCGGAAGATACTTTTGGAGGAGAATCGCCGCGGATCCACCGCCGCGACGCTGGCTGGACTGGACGCTTCGAGCACACAACGCGGTGAAGCCCACCGCGTCAACTCGTGTGGGGCTCTTGGTTGGTTGGTCTCACGATCCGCCGACTCGACCACTGAGGCACCCGCCCTCGCCGGCCGCGTGCCTCGTGCGGCGCTCCTCCGGTCTCTTCCACACAGCGAGTATGGAGAATGCGTCCTTGGCTCGAGGACTGCCTGCAAGATATCCCACGTATAAGATGCTCGTGGGCATGCCACGCTGGCCTGAAGGCAACTGTGGCCGCACCTCGACGTGACGACGAGCACCGAGAGCGGCTGCTCGCCGGAGCTAGCAGCTTGGCTACACAAGTGCAGCACTGGCAGCTCGAAAGCCCCGGGTTAATGCGAGCACACACACACACACACCGTCGACGGATAGCGCCCTGCGCGCCGCGACAGCCTTTTTGCCGCGGCGCTTCTCGATGGGAAGCGCGGTGGGCCTTCGCGCATTGCGTCCAGCGGAGCGCTGTCCATTTCCAGGAACCAGCACTGACCTGATCGCTGCTGGAGTAGGTCTCTGGCCCATAAAGCCGATGGCACACGCGCTTGTCAAACGAGTCGCGTCGAGAGGAGTGACAGAAAGCTGACCGCTCTTCGTCGGCCTCTTGCGGCTTGGAGCCCACTTCTGGCTCAGGCGAGTGCAGCAGCTTCTCGCTCAACCGACGAGAATGTGGCGTTGGTCCGCCCCACCGGCCACTTCTTGGCGGCGAGGGCGCTCATTTATCTGGAAGGCGCGACGACGAACTAACGCCGCGCGCAGGACTGCCAAATTCACGCGGTCTTTGTTCAGTTGCAGCGCAGGCGGCCTAGCTCGAAACACCGGATCGTTGCTGAACCCTCCAGCTTGCCAAGCTGAATCGCGTGACGTGTGCTCCGGTCCTCCTTCTCCCCCTGTCCGGAACCTCACCCCCTGCGCCGCGCGCACCGCCCTCTGCATCATTCTTCGATCCGCCGTCCAAAGCCCAACGCACAATTCTCGCACGAGAGGCCAAGCGAGACCAAAGCCCAGCAAGCAAGCACCCCTCCACACAAAAACCACTATGCAGCCCAACGGTACGCTTTGTATTGCTGGTTCTCATCGGAGACGCCGGCCGCTAATGCCCCGCTCTGCTGTCACCCCACAGGAAACGGAAGTCCTTCAGGTCCGGACTACATTGAGGTCTTCTCGCTGCCCGACGCCGACATGGCGTCCAAGATCGAGTCGTACCTCGCCGGCATCACCGTGACGGACCACAACCCGGCCATCCTCTTCAGCTGGGATACGGAGGCGCTCGAGGAGTTCGTGCAGGCGGCGAACGCAGAAGCTGACGGCCACCCGCGGTGGTTCTCCGAGCAGCGAGGCAGCGTGTCGCCCAAGTCCATCATGAGCGACATCATCGGCTACCTGGCGCAGCTCGGCGGCGGCCGCTGCGATCACATTCTGCTGGCGCCCAACTCGCTCATCCAGTACGGCCACCTGCAAGAGCGGCTGCAGTACATGCAGTACGACGAGTTCATGCAGAAGTGCATGGCCAACGTGACGCCAGGCAGGACACTCGCGCGCACGTTCGCGCTCACCGTGCCCTCGATCGACCGCGCCGTGCCCACGCAATGCTTGCCGCCGCCGCCCCCCGTCCGACAGCTCTTTGAGTAATCGACAGCCCCACCTCCCTCCATCCCTCACCGGCCGTAGAGTTTTGTCTTTTGGTTTTCGCTCTGCATGTTTCTCTTTTCACGACACCCCCGGACTCCCAGCGAGCGCGTCGGACACACAACGACTCGAAAGGAGTACGGTGTAAGGAGGAAGAAGAGTGTGGGGCAGCGGTTGCATGAAGAGGAGCGAGCATCCATGAATCACCAAGCGCGGCGGTCACCTCGTCTATCCAAGCTTCCTCAGCTGAAACTCCAAGGCAAGCCACCCCAGCCAGCCGCGCCACATCAAGTCCAACGCCGTCGCCGCGTTGCGCGCCCTTCCTCCCGCACCCACGAAGTAAACTAATGATACAAGTGCTAATAAATGCGCCACCTTGATCCAGTCTTGCCTTAGTTGCCTCTGGATAGTCTGTAGCTCGGCAGCAACGGTGGATTCAGTGCATTCCTGTTCGTGGCGGCCACGTACGTGGTCTCCAAGCAACTCCCACTGTCAATCTTAGTCCGAAACAGCTCATAATTGGTCCGCGCATGTGCGTGTGTGGATACAACATCGCCAACAGCTTTACCAAACGCTAGGACACCTCATTAAATTGACGTAGCCGTCAAGTTGAACGCTGCTCCTCGCATGGAGATCAATTGCTTTTCTTCGGACACCTTCGCCTTCTCTGGACAAGAAAGTATCTCTTGGTTGTGCCCATCTCCATCTGACTCCAATCAAGTCGGTTTCGGCTGAGTCATATCCATCGTGTGCACCACACCACATTGATCACCCCTTTGCGAACGATGGTGGTGATGCTGCGTGTGCGCTGCGTGGACGACGGCCGCGAGCTGCTCCTGGAGCGCCACGGAGCCGACGCACATAGTGTACAGGTAGCGGAGCTCAAGAAGCTCATCCTGCTGCAACGACAGCATCTGTCTCCTTCTGGGGGCGACACGAGCTCTTCGGAGCTCGAGGACTGCTTCGTGCTGCTTCGAGGCCAGATCCTGGCCGATCCAGACGTCGTGGACCTGAACGCCTTGAGTGCTGCAGATTTCTTCGTCTTTGCAGTAGATGCGCCACAGTTCGGTGTCGACCCGAGCTTTGACGGCCAAACGCGAGCAGATGACGCAACATTTGAAGTGCTGCAGGCTCAGCTGGTGGAAATGGGCTTCTCGGCGGAGTTAGCGGCCCATGCTTTGAGACAGAGTGGCAACAACCTCTTGGATGCAGCAGCGCTGCTGGCAGAGCGGGAAGTGAAGGAGGTATCAATACCAGGTGCCAGTGGATCCAGACACGGTGAAGAGCATCTGTCGATCGCTCCACTTCGAGGATTAATACGTGATGAAAAAATTAGGGAGTTGAGAGCACGAGCTGCTATGGACTCGTTCCAGGCTTTGTCGCTGCTGAAGGAGTTCCCGGCGAAGACGCTGAACCAACTGAATGAAAACCCCGTGGCGACGCTGCGGCTGCTGTCGCTTCCTGCTCCGTCGATGACTGCAGATACGAAGCTGGGCAGAGAAGATATTATTGACGTTGATAACGGGGAATGGGGTAGTGAGGAAGCGCACAGTGTCATTGACCGGGTGAGAATAAACGCGCTGACCAGAGTTTGTATTGCTTGTGCTAACTTCGATCTTACTCGTCGACTTTGTCCTTGAGGTAGCTCGTTGCGATGGGGTTTGACCAAGATCTTGTGGAGGCCATGTATGAATCCTGTGACGGCGACGAACAGCTTACAGCGAACGCACTGCTGCAAACATTGGAGTAGCGAGGGCGGAAGTACTTGAAGCAACTGTATGTATGTCACACGTTTGATGATTGTCTGTAGACTACGCCTGTAGTAACGAGGTTTGGTAGCGCGCTGGCGTTGCGATTGCAATAGTACCTGGTATTACAGTTGAGCTCCACAGATCAAAAGAAGACTGAAAGGAGTCGTGTTGGTGAGCCTTAGGGTGAACGCGCTGGAAAATGACAACTGAACGACTGCTGATTCAGCTCAAACACGACGGAGTCGGTTGATCAAGCTTGGTTGGTGCCATCAAGGCGAGTGGGTAACAAACTACTGGGAACGCGGCGCTGGGCTTCATCATGCTGCTGCAAATACACATCTCAAACCACTGCAGAGACTTCTGCGACGTCACTGTACGATCGCGTTTTGCTCTTGCCTTGGGGCAGCTGAGAGCGCGTGACTGACTGCGGTGTTTCCTTCTGGGAGCAACGCTGCACGTACTGCCGGTTCGCCATCAAAACTGCGGTCTTCTTCACGTGTCGAAGTTCTCCAACCAACTGCTCCTTCTCACGTTTGCAGGCAACGAGCTCCGAAAGCAGCAGTTGGCATTGCGCCTTCCAGTGGAGTATGGCTGCATCAGCTTCACCAAGATGGCCGACGTTTTCTCGCTGTTGTTCGCCACCCTCAGTCGCTTGTCTGACCAGTGCAGAGCCACACTTGCTCTCCAAGGCCACCACTGCAGCTTCCAGGTCTTGAAGCTTCATCAACGTGCGCTCGACGCCTTGTGCACTTCCACCAACTCGTGCCAACTGCTTTACAGCCGCAGCTTCGCGCCAAATCCAGTCAGCCAGCCTGCTTTTGGTGTAGTCATGCGCTCGCTTCTCTCGGTGGTAAGCTCGCCAAGCGCGATAGGACGCCCCAAGCGAGGTCAGCACGTCTTCGTCACCGCTGCCTGGGTCTTCGTCATCGTCAGCATCATCCGCCACAGCAGAAACACCCCAGCCAAGCTCCGTTGTACCGTCTCGAGTTGGTCTTGATCCTCTGAAGACCTTGAGGTCGTCGCGAGGGTTGCGCTTCGCCCAGGTGAAACAGCACGTTGCAAAGAGTGCATTCAGCACTTGTCGAGCCATGGAGGCAGACGGAGCGCACAAGCTTACTTGCACCTGTGGAGAGAGTCACGTGGGCTTGAGCAGCTCTTTTCCGAGGCTGCTCGGTGGTCGGAGAAAGATGCGGTGAGTCTGTCTCGGCTAAACAGGTCGGAAAGGACGGATGGCTGGAGCCATCATTGCTTAACAAGAGCCCGAAACTCGCCCAAAGTTGTGGCGATCGGGCTCGCAACGTCGCTCACTTCTTGGTCGATTGACAACACAACTACGCTTCCGTGACCGTGCAGTGATTCTGGAGACCTTGGGCAATTGTTCAAGCAAAAGACACGTGAGGACCAGCATCTTCTTCGTCTGGGGGATGCCTGGGTATAAATTTGCTCAGTCCTTCCTCATTCGACACGTGGTAATGACACTGTCGTGGCACCTTTCACGGGAAGTAGCAGACCGTTTACTAGTACTTTGGTGATCAACTTGGAGCGACGAGTGAAAACGGACAAGATGCCCAATTAACCCGACAATAGATGCTCTGAGTAATGGAGACCTGAAACCGAGACCCATTCCCAGGCATCAGAACTCTGTCGGCCGACTTCCTGACGATCCTAAATACTCAGCATCCCGTGAGTCCTGGTTTGCGTCCTCATTTTGGCTAACGAGAGTAGCTCATTCCAGTTTCGGCACGTGAGCAGAGAAGTCTACAAGTGTTGGCGTCACCCGAGTGCCAGCGTCATGGGGACCGACCTTCATGGGCTCCCGCTACGGAAAGCCCTCGTGCTGTTGGTCAACCTCGCGTCGACAGTGCTCACCTTGATGGCAGGTCTGCGCGAGAACCCGCTGGTCGTGCTTGTCACCGGCCGCTACGATGAGATGCGAGCTCGATTGATCGACAGGCGCATCAACTACAACCTCGTTCGAGACGACTTCCTCGACGTCGACAGGCTCCTCAACCTGACGCGAGTTGGCGAAACGTTCCGGTTCTTCTCCGCGCCAACGCGCCGCCCCAGCAACCTCGGGGAGGACCGAAGCACGTGTCTGCGCGTCAACGCCATCAACGTGACCCACGCCGAGGTCTACTTCGACGATTTCTGGGGCAAAGGAGCTCGACGCTCTCAGTATTTCATGCACAGCATTTCGGCCCCACGATGCGACGTCATCAACTTCCTCCCGGAATGGTTTGAGCAAGACTGCTTCATGGCACACGGCAACTCCACCGACGACTGCTACCGCTACATCCTCGACAACTTTGAAGATCTTAAGGAGATCCGTGTCATTCAGAACGGCGTTCCTGGGGATTTCGGCAGACCCGGCATGCCGTTCTTGCGCTGCACTGGCCGCCCACCCTCTTCGTTCATGTACATGACGGATTTGATGGTCCACCAGTCTTTCTGGGCCGGTGGGAGCTACCACATCCAGTTCGAGAGCAGCAAGTGTCTCGCCGTGCCGAGACTTCTCAACCCCGACATGAAGTACGGCCTCTTCCAGACTGAACCAGTGGACCAGCAGGCCGAAGTCAAGGTCGCTCTCGACAACACCGGGTGGTTCACACTGATCGTGACGTACGCGTACGGTATCGTCACGCTGCTCCTCGTCGCGCGGGGGGTGTTCAACACCCTGGCAAAGATCCGCGTCGTAAGTTACGTGCCTGCACAACTGCGATTTACTGGAGTACGGCGCTATCTTCGCTACATCATCCCGTTCATGAACTTGTCCGTCTGGACAGCAGAGGACGAGAACTCAATTATTCGGTACAAGGGCAAAGTCATCATGGCCTCCGACGTTTGGATCAATCACTGGCTGTACATGCTGCTCAGCATTCTGGATGCGCTCGTCAGCCTTCGCATGACCTACAGTGTCTACGAAATCGGACAGTGGATGCTCTCCATGCACATCACGATGGAGAACTTCATCTTCATGGCATCAGCGGTCACGCGGCTCACGTGGCTCATGTGCTTCGTCCACACCGTGGTCCGACTGCTCCTCAAGCTAGGGGCTCGGTCCCTGAAAGCGATGAAGTTCATTCGAGCTCATCATCAACACACGCTCGAGTGGTACATCGATTCAAGCGCGCTCTTCATGAGCTACAAAGTCTACAGCCTCATGCTTTGCTTCCTGCTGTACGTACTGCTCAAAGCTCGCGGCGGAACGTCGTTCATGGTGAACGCCCCGCAGTCCAGCCGCGGAATCTTTGGCGGCGCACCTTCAATCGAGAACTTCTGGAACAGCGAGATCATGATTGACTTTGTGGTGTTGCTCTCGCTCATGATGCTTGGCGGCGGCTTCATCGGGTTAGCCATGTTGGCAACTCCGTACAGGCGCGTGGCCAACAACCAACTGCTGCACCTGATCCAAAAGAGATACGTGTTTGTCGGATGGGACCTCGGCGCAGTCCTGGACTCTCTAGGCATCGATCCGCTTGACGAGAAGCACGTGGAGGACGACAGTGCGTCCACGAATTGCCCGTTTGGCTGTGTTCTGCAGCAGTTGTACCAGTCGGGGCCCAGCGGGCACGTAACTCTGGTAGCAGACTATCTCTTTCATGGCAACGGGTTCGCAGCGCCTCCCGTGGAATTCAAGTTCCCCATCAGGAAGGCGCTTGCGATGGGACTCCAACGAAGTGATAAATCTACATCCGCAGGACCAACGAAAGCGACGAAGGTGGGGGCGAGTGCGAAATATGCCGTGTCGGATGGCACAGCCAACTTCAGTTCGAAGTCGGCTGGACCTGATGAAAATGGCGAGATCGGCGAGATGCCGAGCATGGGCCACAAAAGCTTGTTCGATAAGCACCTGCGTCTGTTTGCCGAGACGACGTATGGACGGGTGATCCTGATTGATGAAGAAAAGTCGGGCAAATGCACCAAGAACTCGGCTGGGATGATGGAGTACTCAACGACTGATGCGCTTGCTTCAATGAGCATTCTTGATATCAAACATTTGCTGAATGGAACCAAGAACGTGACAATCGGGTGAGACTCGCTGCAGCGATGCAATGGAGTCTCGTTGCCTTGATTCCTGCAAGAAACAGGTAGACTTTAACATTAAGCTCATATATTTCTAAACTACAACGATCATCGCTCTTGACCAGCATGCACATTTCCCAGAAGTCTCAGAACTTTGGGATCGTTCGCACCGTTGCCGGAGCAGAATTCGCCCAAGCTCACACGTATTCTTGGGGTGGCGCTTATGGCACAGCGTCTCACGCACTGATGATGTCCTTGTTTCTGCGGCTTCCACCCGTTATCTTTAGTCATAAGAGGCTGAAACTCTCCTCCTGCGTACGTTCCTCGCAACCAACGGCATTGTGCTTAGATGCCGGTTGCAAAGGGATGTATATCCTCAGCCTCCCTCAGCGTCTCACTTCAGCGAGGAAGGCTGGTCAAACCATCGGATCATTTTCAGATTGAGAGCTTCCCCACCAAGTGCCAAGCAGCAATCGACAAAAATGATGAACACCAGCGTAACTCCGGCAGCCAAGTGCTTGGGCGAGTGCAAGGGGTCTTCAGAGGAGTGTTTCCACTCATCAAGGTCGATTCAGCATCTGCTGAACAACAACAAGAAGTGGTGCAACGAGTTGGTGAAGCGTGATGCTTCTTTCTTCGACCGCCTTTCGGAAGGCCAGCACCCGCCTTACCTTTGGATCGGCTGCGCGGACTCACGAGTGCCCGCCGAGGAGATCACGGGGCTGGAGCCTGGAGAGATGTTCTGCCACCGCAACGTGGCCAACCTGGTGGTGACCAACGACATCAACGTCCTCTCTGTTGTGCAGTACGCGGTCGAAAATCTGAAAGTCAAGGACATCATCGTGTGCGGCCACTACGGCTGCGGCGGTGTCAAGGCCGCAATGGAGAACAAGCACATCGGCATCTTGGACACTTGGCTGCGCACCGTTCGCGACGTGCACCGCAAGCACAAGGAGGAGCTCGACGCGCTACCAACCGAGGACGCCCGCTACCGCCGCACCGTGGAGCTCAACGTCAAGCAGCAGTGCCTCAACATCTTCAAGATGAACGTGGTTCAGCACCGTCTCGGCCGTCCGGACATGCCCAACATCCACGGTTTGGTCTACGATATCAAGACGGGCGGGCTGAAGGAGCTCAAGGTCGACTACTGCGGCTACTTCACCAAACTCGTTGGTGACGACAGCCTCCACGCTTTCCCGGATGGCGAGCCCACGATGGGCTTGGCGCACCGACGCCGCAATATGATCCTGGATCTGGCCGACGGCCTTGAAAAGGAGCCGGGCATGATCCGCATTCGCTACATGGCTCGCATGCTCAAGCGGGAGACGGACCTGTTCACACCGGAACAAGTCGATGAGGCTATCGAGACCATCAAGGGCCAGATGGAAGACCCCAACAGCTCCTTCATGAACATCAAGGACCTCATCGCCTACTTCGCGCCCATGAAGCCCAAGGAGGCGGCGTAGTTGGACGGCGCATGCACTCCCAGCAACCAGCCAATACACACATAGCACTTTATGAAACCATCTTTCTGTCACTAAAGTTTGTCCTAAAACTTACCACTCATCTCGAAACATTCAACATCTTCTTGAACGCAGCAACACATACATGTGGAACCGAAGTCTTGACTATTCTGGAAGGCACTACTGAGTCAAAACGGATCATCCGCAACGATGCGATGCGATGCCGCAGCAGGGAGCGTGGCGACCATTTTTGGTGAAGATGTTGGAACCGTTTCTTGGCCAGTACAATGGCTGAACGTGCTAGCCGTTGGCAAGCGAAGAAGGAGATTAGATTCAAAGCCCTCACCAGCATAAGTGCCAAAGCCACAGAAGCTCATTCCAGCTTAAACCACCTCGCCAGCACCAAGCTCCAGCACTCCGTACCAACTTCTAACAGCCATGGGCGACTGCCGCGGAGCTTTGAAGCACGACCACAGCAGCAGCTGCATTGACCACGGTTCGATCCAGCATTTGCTTGACAACAACAAGAAGTGGCGCGACCAGGTGCTTCTGAAAGACCCGGCATTCTTCGAGCGGACGGCGAAAGCCCAAACGCCCCGGTACCTGTGGATCGGATGCTCGGACTCTCGTGTGCCGGCCGAGGAGATCACGGGCCTCACTCCCGGTCAGATGTTCGTGCACCGCAACGTGGCCAACCTCGTGGTGAGCAACGACATCAACTCGCTGTCCGTCGTGCAGTTCGCCGTCGAGAAGCTCAAGGTCAAGGACATCATCGTGTGTGGCCACTACGGCTGTGGCGGCGTCACTGCAGCCTTGAAGAACGCCCAGATCGGACTGCTAGACAACTGGCTGCGCAACATCCGAGACGTGTGCCGCACACACAAGGACGAGCTTGCGCAGTACGCTACTGACGAAGAGCGTGAGCGCCGTCTCGTTGAGCTCAACATCCAGGAACAGTGCCTCAACATCTTCAAGATCAACATGGTGCAGCGTCGCATGGGTCTCTACGGCTCCCCGCGCATTCACGGCATGGTGTACGACATCCGGTCGGGCACGTTGAAGGAGCTCGAGGTCGACTACCACGGCTACATCGCCAAACACATGGGAGTCTTCCGTCTGCACAGCTTCCGGGACGGGAAGCTCCCGACCACCAAGCCGGAGTTCCAGCGCAACATGATCCTGAACCTGGTCGAGGACCACGAAGAAGAGCCTGGCACGGTGAGCATCCGCTACATCAGTCGCATGCTCAAGCGCGAAAGCGAACTTTTCTCTGAGGAGGAAGTGGATTCGGCCATCAAGGCGATCCAGGGACAATCGAAGGACCCGCAAAACCCGTTCGTGGAGGTCAACTCGCTCATCTCGTACTTCGCGGGTGAGGAGACGAAGGCATAATTTGCTTGAACTTCTAGCATAGCTTGGTAAGCGCCACCGAATAAATGCACCGAACGAACAAACTTCTTCTTCCATTGGCCTACGGGGCCGGAGGCGTTCGCATTGCGGAGTCTGCAGCTCAAATGAAGGATCGATCAGAACTCGAGCACAACGCTGACCTGAGTTTAACGAAATTCTGAAGACTTTGACATTTTCTGGCCATCGGTGCGTGCAGCTTCAAACAAACTTACTTTTCCACGTTGGCCAAGTACAGCCCGCCTGACATTTTGTATTCAAACCCGTATATTTGTACGTTCTTCCGCAAACTTAAAAAAAAAGAGTGATTTGACGACTTGCAAGACAAAAGCATCTCAAGATGCAGCCTCCACGACGTTGGACGTGGCTGCAGTCACTGCCTCCCCAGACAGGGGAACTCCCTGCCCCATGTAACTCGCCTCATCGACGAATACACGACTGAATCTCTTGACGAGCGCGTTGTGAACTTGGAGCTTCGCCGAGTGATCTCGAATTTGTTTTGTCGCGGAAAAATCCAGACAGCCAGAGGCGGACACCTGCACGTTTTGCGGTGGATGAGAGAACGTCAGGATGCTCGTGGCCCGTGGCAAGCCGATTTTCGGTTTGCAATTGATGAGGCTGCTCGCCATGGTCATCTTGAAACGTGGCCAACTTGCAGTGCTGAAGTGGCTGCACGAGCACGCCAACGAGCACTTTTCATCTGATGTTGACGAGGGAATGCGTCATGCCGCTGGAAGGGGGGCATCTTTCCACGGTGCAGTGGACTTACGAAACGTTCAAGGAACCAGCAGCCGATCGTGAAAGCTGCATTTACGGAAGAACTTGGATCGCCTAACAGTTTTTCGATTTGCGAATTTCTCTTTCATTTGATGCTCTTTAAAGTTATATACTTTGGGGTTACTGCGCTGAAGGCGTAGTCGCTCCGATACATCGCTTCGAGTAGGCTTGAGTCCAATCGGCAGGAGCACGCACGTCCTTCTTCCCGGGGTGTAGCTGCTGATACAGTGCCACCATTTTCGAGTCCACCTCGCTGATTGAGCTCGTCACGTAATTGTCCGTGGGAGCAATTTCTCCGAGCAGGTTGATTTCAGCGAGGAATCTGTTCATGCCTCCATATCCCAGCCGCTTTCGAGCCAAAGTACCCTTGCCACCGAAGCTTTGCCACCATGGCTCGTCGTCCAGCATCTCGCGCAGGAAAGCACCGAGCACCAAAGCGGAAAATGAGGCCCTCACACCTCCTTTGCCATTGTCTGGGCCATTTGGAGGCGTCGGTATCACAGCGGCCGGGTCGCAGCTCTGGACGGCTTTGTTAAGCTGGCTGTTCACCACATTATCTGCGAGCTCCTTCATGACGACACCAGCAAAAAGTGACGAAGCAGGCGTGGCTTCGGGCGCTTCAGACACGTTTGGAAGGTCCTCGTCAGCCAAGTCCAAGTCTTGCCAGGAGAACGACATCTTCAGCAACGACTGTGCGCATCGCTTCACGCCTATCACGACTAATTTATCCCAGAGAGAAGCATTCTGAGCTCCCACCTCTCTGTTCTGCAGAGCGGCCTTGGGCAAATACTCGTGGAGAATATTGGCAGATCGAGCAGCACAGTCGTCTTGGATGTACGCCGCATTGGTCAAAATGCCGATGATGTGCTTCGGTCGCAACGACGACGAGAGCTTCGGAGACTCTAGATATTGAAGCTCTTCAAAACTGAAGCGAATCAGCAACTCATCCGCTTCCCATACGATGACCTCGTGAACATCCGCAAGACTGCAACATTCAAGAAACGTTAGTGAATAAGCACTAAAGACAAGTAGACAAACTCCTTCTTACTTAGAGGTCGCACACGAGGGATTCATCACCCGCTGCACATCCCGAAGAAATTGCTGCACCAACGTGTAGAACGTCCGAGCACTTTGGGTCAGGATAATTTCTCGCTCCATCTTGTTCTCGGGATCGCGAATAGTACGCGACATCATTTCCCAGCGCTCTCGCTTAATCTCCTCTCTGATGGTGTTCTTGATGGCGATGCAGTAGCTTGTGAAGAAAGATACCAGTCCTCGAGCCAAGTGCGGGGCTAAATAATGCGCGGTTGGTAGCCCGGCCAGTTCCAGTTGTCGAGAGCCATAAAACACGTATCGCAGTGCGCTCGACACGTACTTCGCGACGCTCTTGAATTCCGAGACGTCGATTGCAACGCAGCTGGACGTTGAACTTGCACCGGAAACGGCCGATGCCCCTCGCGCCGATGAAGCGCTTGGATCGTCGGGAAAAATATGATAGGTAACCTCGCTCGCGAAATGCTCCAACTGGGCAGAGATCCAGACGGTCAAAGCGATGAAATGCGAGCTCTTTTGCCCACGGAAGCTGCGGGATAAACAACCAAATAGTTAGCATTTATGTAAGCAAATCGAAAACTGTATCTGCTTACCTGTGTTCGTAGTCCTCGTAACAAACTAGCAGTGAGGTGAAAAACGTCCTTGAAAAATTAATGACGTAGTTGAGAGCATTCCCATACGACGGCACATGCCGGAGCTGTAGTGCGATGCGAACAGAGTAGTTTTGAAGACACATCTTCGTCGCCAGCTGCGTCTCTCCGAGCTGAATCAAGAATTCGAGGTGGTTTTCCTTCTTGTGCATGCGCTCCGACGTCTGCAACGAGGCGTTAAACTCATCGACCAGTTTCTCGACCAGTTGAAGTCGCAGCTCATCAATCTGCATACGCAACCACGGTAGTTAGACAATGGCTCGTGGCTGAGCTAAGAGCCCTACGTACCTTTGTCTGTTGTGCCTCGGTCGCAGACTCGATCCCTTGCGTCTGCTTCCGTTTGTACTCGAGCATTTGATGCGTGAACTGTTCGTAGTTTCTCTCGTAGAGATAGACCTCTAGATCGCGAATAAATTCATCTAGTGCCATGCTCTGCTTCCGCTCCTCTGCCTTTTTATCGACTGTTTTGAAGCCTGGCTGCGCCAGCTTTTCTGGAACGCAATCAAGAAGCATACTAGCGTTAGTAGTAGGCTTGATGCAGCATTTTTTTATATACCGTCCTTACCCGGCGGAGCTTCCAGCGCTACACCCTTTAAGGTGTGCATGGTGCGTTTGCATTCCAGCACCAAAGCCTTTAACTGCGAGACGCTGTTCTCCATCGTTTTGATCTCAGCAGCTGCCCGGATGAACGACGTGTAATTGGCGCTGATTTCTTCTTTCAGATCTTCGATGGTGTTTTCCTATTTAACAAATCACATGTTACAGTCGCAACCCACTTTCTTTACCATCGAGCGAACATACAGACCTTCTGAGCAACTAACTTGTTGCAGTGCGAGTCGATCTTCTGTGGAGAGTGTTTGCGCAGAAAATCTTCAGCATACTTCCTCGCGTTGAACTGGTCGTTGCCCATGAGGTTCGCGATTGACGGTCCGCGCATGTTTAAATGATTCTTTGGCTGTTTCGGGGCTGTCGCTTCCACAAACTTAAACCTGCCGGGGTCCGTCACGTCAAACACGTGCGACTTTAACGGAATAATGAGCTTCTGGTCGATCAATCCCTGGCCAACCTCCTGAATTTGTGCCGTCGACAAGTGCGGCAGCGTCTTTTTCACAAACTCGGCCACATCTTTGGACGAAAACGACTTGCTGATCTGGATCTGCCACGAGAACGACTTTTTCATCTGCTCGCACAGCACGCGCAGATCCACATCCTTGATATCCTGACCGTTACTGCTCATATCTGCTTGCCCCTTCTCCTCTTTCACCGCCTGAACTTCTTCATTCTCCTCCGTCTTCACTGGTAGTGGAACGATCCCCGTGCCTTTCATACCCGAGACCGACTCGAGCGCCTGCATCCAGGCATCTCGTTCCTCGGTGTTCTTGGCTCTATACTCTTTCTTCTTCTTAAAAAGTACGAGCGTGAACGTTCGTTGTTGTGGATCATTGACATTTTTCTGGACGGCCATGATTTCCATAGTGGCAAACGAATTGGCCGGCTGCTTGGCCTCCAGGTGATCGAAGTACATGAGATGTGTGGGAGTCAGTACGAATTGCCGCTTGGTCCAGTACCCAGCGCGGCGCTGGCAAGGAATTAACGAGATGATACATTATTTTAGCACACAAATCTCGATAACTCGGCCATTAGGTTCGACCTCGACACGGGCCTTGCGCGTGCGTTGCACGAAGTAATCTACGCACCTTCCGCTCGAGGATCCCATCGCGAATGGCGCTGCGCAGTGCCTCCGGGGCGCTCACCATGATGCCGGATCCGGTGTCTTCTGTGGCGACGCTTCGCTATCTTCAACGATTTTTAGAAACCAAAATCAATGTTAGAAACAA